>RJWK010026152.1:0-27226 GCA_004363435.1 Platanista minor
GCCAACAAACACATGAAAGAATGCTCAACATCATTAATCATTAGAGAAATGCAAATCAAAACTACAATGAGATATCATCTCACACCGGTCAGAATGGCCATCATCAAAAAATCTAGAAACAATAAATGCTGGAGAGGGTGTGGAGAAAAGGGAACACTCTTGCACTGCTGGTGGGAATGTGAATTGGTACAGCCATTATAGAGAACAGTATGGAGGTTCCTTAAGAAACTACAAATAGAACTACCATATGACCCAGCAATCTCACTACTGGACATATACCCTGAGAATACCATAATTCAAAAAGAGTCATGTACCAAAATGTTCACTGCAGCTCTATTTACAATAGCCAGGAGATGGAAGCAACCTAAGTGTCCATCTTCGGATAAATGAATAAAGAAGGTGTGGCACATATATACAATAGAATATTACTCAGCCATAAAAAGAAACGAAATTGAGTTATTTGTAGTGTGTTGAATGGACCTAGTGTCTGTCATACAGAGGGAAGTAAGTCAGAAAGGGAAAGACAAATACCGTAGGCTAACACATATATATGGAATCTAAGAGAAAAAGAAATATCGTGAAGAACCTAGGGGCAAGACGGGAATAAAGACACAGACCTACTAGAGAATGGACTTGAGCATATGGGGAGGGGGAAGGGTAAGCTGTGACAAAGTGAGAGAGTGGCATGGACATATATACACTACCAAACGTAAAATAGATAGCTAGTGGGAAGCAGCAACACAGCACAGGGAGATCAGCTCGGTGCTTTGTGACCACCTAGAGGGGTGGGATAGAAAGGGTGGGAGGGAGTGAGACGCAAGAGGGAAGAGATATGGGAACATACTTATATGTATAACTGATTCACTTTCTTATAAAGCAGAAACTAACACACCATTGTAAAGCAATTATACTCCAATAAAGATATAAAAATAAATAAATAAAAGCAAGCAAGAAATAGAGTTATGGCTTACAGCCTTGTAAAAAAAAAAAAAGAAAGGATATGGCAACAAGACTAGAGGTAGGGGAGGAACAAAACAAAAAGCATGGAAAAACAGCAAACACAAATTTGTCAACCTTATCAATTTGTTCATAACCTCTCACTCATTCATGACACAGAATCATACATCCTGCCACCCAAGAGATCAGCTGCCAGCACAAGATTCTTCATTTTCAATCCTCTTATGCCCACTGATGAGAAATACTAAGAAGAGTTAGAACAACTTATCAAAGATTACATAAGAATTCAGAATGTTGCTTCTAACTTCAATATGCATCCCTAATAAATTATTCAGTATCTCTTACCAAATTCATTTGGTATAAGTGGAATACAACTGAACTGGCCTTCCAGAAAGATATTCAGTGCCTCATACAAATTAAATTTGTCTTGGCCAGTGGTGACTTAAACTAGCACATTTCAAATGTATGTTTTTCTAGCCACCAGAATTAATTATCTCACCTAACATTTATTAATCAAAAGAAAACAGAAAATGACAGATAATTTGAAACACATGCTCACACTCATATACCACAGACACATACATACACACACACACACACATATACACGCACACACACACACACACACAACTGCTGGCCTATAGCAATTTTTTCCAGTTCCTTTAAAGCTTGCAGAATTTCAAAAGTGATTCATTGGCTGGGACTGAGCTAAACCACAAGAGACAATCCAGCAACTCTGTTACAGTTGTAGCTTTCTTTTTTAGTGGAAACTCTTCCTTGTTCCCAGATAAATATCTTTATGGTCTAGCCACAGGGTTTTCAGACCCTATGATAATTTATTTAGCTGTTTCAATAATCCAAAGCATTATGCCTTAATGGGATAAAGGTACAAAAAATAAAAGATGTTATTCTTCACATGACAAGGCTGAAACCATATCCATAATCATTTTAAATTGTCTTTCCAGAAGTGGTGATGATTTATGCTGAGATGGCTACATTCCTCTCATTCAAGGCACATTCCCATAAGACAACAGCCTTACACAACGGAATGCTTTCCTGGGGTCAATGTTCTACATGCAGTAGGATAATGTGATTAAGATGATAGGTTGGTAATAATATTTCAAAACATTATAAAGATGATTAAATGAGATAATCCACATTAAATGCTTGGCACACAATAATCACTCAGTAAACAAGAGCTATTACTACTGCTGCTGTTTTAGGAGGATGTAGCCTGTGATATTGGCTTAAATAGCACTACAATATATAACATTATAATAGCTATATTAGCATAGATATATCACTGACTGGAAATCAGGACAGACGTGAATCTTCTTAATGCAGTAAAGCTTAGTTTCCTTGAAGCCAACCTTAGAAGGACTCTAATAGACCTCTTTCCAACGAAGAGGGCAAAAAAAGTTGAAGTTAGTAGAAATTACTCAACTAGAGTCAACATTCTACTTCCAATTGTACTTTATCCCCTGTAATTAACTCTATTTCTCACTGTTATCTCCATTAATTGAATTTCATTATATATATTTTTATAGGATAATTATAGGTACGAATGAATATATAAAAAGAGAAATTTTGAATCAAGTTATCTATTGTCAGAGAGCCTGAGGTCATTCCTCCAAGACATAAAATTGGAGATGATATATTAGGTGATCCAAAATAATGACAAGTCAAATTATGCCCCCCTTCCAAGACAGAGATTTTCTTATTAGAAACTTCTTTGGCACCTTGCATAGACCAGATTAATAAGTTTTAAGGGGAACAAACTCAACTTGCAGGTGCCCCAGTCATGGGCTCCTCTATCCATTTAAAACCTGTCATTTCTCTAGTGGGGGAAAATAAGGGGTGTGCAGATTCATGGATGTATGCAAGTCTCCCTGAATTTAGCTCTGTCTAATTAGATACTTCTTTCTCTTTTCTTTCCACTAGGATTTGGATCATTTTAGCAATGATCTACCACAGTATCACCAAGAAGCAGAATGGATCAGACTCCGTGTTAGAACTAAGCCTTATAAAGATGACCAAAAAGATCTATTTCCAGGAAAGAGAATCTGTGTCTGGTAGGCCAGGTTCAGGAGAAAAGTAGATGTCCTATTTGAACCAGGATATTTTCCTAATGATTAATGATAAGTCCATTTCAACAAGTTTTGTCCTCTTTTTACTTTATAGGAAATAAAATATTAAACTAAAAATCATTCCTATTCATTCAACAAACATCTACTAATCACCTACTATACCTTAAACATAATGTAGAGGGTAATATGTACAGTTAGTGGAACAAATGGCAATGGGAGAAAAGGGGAGAGAGAAATGAGATTGATTCCAAATGAAAGATAAATAGGAAGGCCTTTTACAGTAGGTGGACTTGAGCACTGACTTGTCATCTCACGTTTCTAAAAAAAGTTATTGTATATCTACTGGGTGCCAAGCATTGTTTTAGTTGCTCCCAAACACACGTTGCCCAGAGCTACCTCTTACCAATAAAGAACACTGAACCTAGTCTCATTCCACACCTGACACTCCAAATAGCCTAAACACTAATATTGAGGGAAAGGCTTATCTAAAGGTAGAGGAAACATCTGACTTTCGGGCACATATTTCCTTCCTTTGAAACAGATAAACAGTTCTACCAGAGTGTTCAAAATTCCCAACTCATTCAGATAGAGTTGACACCTTCCAAATGGAACACATGCCTAAAGTTGAAAGATGAAATTCTGACCTGAAAAAAGTGACTTAGCTTTGAGGAGATGCAGTAGATAATGTACAGAAAATAGAATAACATTTGATTTTACTGTATTTCATCCCATTACTCCTAAGTATATGAGCCTTCTTTTACTTTCATAACTATTTTCCCACTTCCAATACGTGGAGGCTATCACCTTATGTTTAACTCTGGTATTAGTCAGGGTTCTCCAGAGAAACAGAACCAACAGAGAGAGAGAGAGAGAGAGAGAGAGAGAGAGAGAGAGAGAGAGAGAGAGAGGGAGAGAGAGGGAGAGAGAGAGAGAGAGGTTTGTTTTAAATAAATGACTCAAGTGATTATGCAGGCTGGCAAGTCCAAAATCTGAAGGGTAGGTTAGCAAGCTGGAGGCCCAGGGAAGAGTTAATGTTGCAGCTTAAGTCCAGAAACAGTATGGAAGCAAAATTCCTTCTTCCCTGAAAGACTGTAGTCTGTTTTTCTTATGGCCTTCATCTAATTGGTTGAGATCCACTCACATTATGGACAGTTATCTGCTTTCCTCACAGTCTACTGATTTAAATATTAATCTCATCTAAAACATACCTTAAGAGTAATATCAAGACTGGTGTTTGACCAAATACATGGGTAACATGGCCTAGCCATGTTACACATAAAATTAAACATCACACCTCCCTAAGATATTATTTGGCCAAATAAAATGTATTTAGTCTTTTAATCTTTTACATGTGCTAATCCCATTAGCCTTTAATCATTTTTGTTGCTCTTCTCTGAATTTGTTCTAATATTTCCATGAATGATGCTAATTCATAAAATGTCAATTAGCCCAGAAAAATGTCTCAGCTATAAATATAGGGCTAAGTACACAAACCACTGCTCTATTACCAAGAAGTAAGAAAGCTGCAGTCTCTGTTCTTATTGTACATTACTCTAGAGCTATGACTTTTAAATGAGTTCCTACATGTATTATATTTCTGCCATAGCAAATAACCAGCATCTCAGCATAATTTTAGAAATGACCCATAATGCACTTTCATGAATTGCATGCTGTGTGCAAAATCTTGGACTATAGCCATGAACTATAAAATAGTACATTGGCACAAATTTTGGAAATATCACAATTAATTTATCATTTTGAATTTGCTTAATATACCCTGGGGACTAATGTTGAAAGGCATGTTTTAAATGAAGAATAAATGCCTATTTACAGTTTAAAAATTGCTCAGCTATATAATAAAAAGTGAATACATCTGGGTATTTTGAGGAAACAAAAAAAGAGAAATTACATGCAAGTTCCTAGCTATTTAAATTGGTCATACTTGAGTTTGCCACATATAGGTATTCTCCAAGTATATAATTCAGGGACAGATACTGGACATTAAGAAAACAAAGTCAATGTTCAAAAGTATTTGTTTCACTTTTTAAGTGGATTTACTCATGCCAGAGCAATTAACAAGTGCTGAAATGATCTTAGTTCAGTGTATTAACTAAAACTGAAAATACTTCCTCTAGGTAAAACACAGTTCACAGATCCACTCAAAGAAATAAATGTTAATTGGAATCAAATTATATGAGACTGCAGACTTAAGCATTGAAATTTTTTAAAAAGAGCTATGCTTCATTCTTTGTTAGTTAAAATTATCAGTTAGTTTTATACAGTCTTCTTTTACTGGCATGAGTTGTTCATTTCAGCTGTCCTTTCTGTATCACCTCCTCTGTATCCCTACTGCTACTCAAGTAAGTACAACTCTACTTGCCATTAATGTTATTGCAGCTAGATTATCTTTTCAGCCTAACGTAAGTCTGATTACTTCAGTTGTCCTGACCCAGCTCTTTGCTTTTTGGATTTTATTCTTGTTTTCAGGCATTCCAAAAAGCCAGAATGTGTTACTCACTTACTTTATCAAATGGAAACCCTGGTACAAAAGAGAAAACAAAACAAAACAAGATCTCACTAAGCAAAACCCAATGCCCAATGGACTGAAACCATCAGTTAATCCTATTTTTTTGTAGGAAAACTCAAGTCACAAGCAAACAAGGTAATAATATGGACTTGTTTAAAGCAACTATGGATTCAAGTCATGGAGTTACAGGACCCTGAACATTCAACTAATTACTCCTTTCTTTCTGCTCCCATAACTATTTTTCATATGCAAATATGTAATGATATTCTGCCTTGGAAACAACCCAAAGTTGTCAATACTCAACTCAAAAAGAAGCTCAGGAGCAAGTAGAGTACCAAAGCCTAAACATGAAACAGATGACAATTAAATGTAGGAAGGAGATAAGATCAGCTATTAGAAATGCAAATCAGAAAATCTTATGTCTACTTAATCAAGGGTCTGAAGCTAGAATCCAAACGGAAGGAACTCTGTAAAAGTCATGAATATATTCTGCGTCTGTGGATATTTCCTGCCTGGGTTCCTGATGCCTTGAGAGTGAAACTCTACATCTACTATCTCATAATAACATTAGGAAATACGGCATTGTTAATTAGGCTCTCCCAATAGTTTATGAGTTTCCAGAGGGCAAAAATCATAGCATACTTGGCACGTAGAAGATACTCAACATATATTTGTGAATGACTTAGCACACAGTTAATCCAGTTTTTTTTTCATTTTCTACATGTTTACTCTTTGTGAAACTTTTTAAAAGAGAAAGTATCATGATGTTCTACAAAACATGCATTTATGCTCATTTTAGTGTAAGCACAAATACACCAGAAAACTTTTAAATGGGAAATATTAAAGCAAAAGACTTTTTATTAGGTTGGACAAAACTTTGTTTGGGTTTTTCTGTAACATCTTATGAAAAACCCAAAAGAACTTTTTGGCCAACCCAATACTTAGGCCTGTGTTAATTAAAAAATTATATAAATCAGATCACCACACTCACAAGCCCAGTCTATAATCTTTCTATAGAGAGCTGGAGGACTGTGGGAAACAGAGACTCTGCTATTAACGGGCATGCACACAATCTCACATGCTTTAAGTCCCAGAGCAGAGTTTGAAAGAAGCCTGGGTCAGACCCACTTGCTGATCTTGGAGAGTCTCCCCAAGAGACATGAGGAACTGGATTTCCCCTGGGGCATAGACACTGGTGGAAGCCATTTTATGAAGTTTGTTACACCATGAGGACACTGCTGCTGGCAAGCAAAACTTTGGAGTCCTTCCTTTAGCCTATTAGTGCCAAAGGCTTACCCACCCAACAACAAGCTAGCACCAGTCCCAGGCACCCCCCCAGGCCCACAGTCAGATGCCCAAGGACATGGGCATGCCCACCAATGGGCCAGTACAAGCCCTGGGATCTACCAGGACATGCAGACAGCCACACCAGGACCCAACCTACACACCAAAGGGCCAGCACCAGCCCCAGGAACCACATGCTGTGCAACCAGTCATGCTGTGTCTTGGACCCACCTACCAGCAGGCTAGTAGCCACAGCGCAAGACAAGGCCTGGCAGAAACTGGGCCAGGGGCCAGCCTCACCTACCAGTGTGCCCAGAGTAGTTGGCCCCACCAAAACATAAGGGCTCACATAGGGGTCACACTGAGAGAATATAGTTCTGGTGACCAGAAAGAAGTGTGTTATTGGGCCCAATACAATATCTCCAACATAAGGCCATGTATCTAAGATTGGAAAACATAACCAACCCACATAATACATACAAACAAACACAGAGAAATAGGCAAAATGAAAAGACAGAGGAATATGTTCCAAATCAAGGAATGAGACAAAATACCAGAAGAAGAAATAAGCAAAAGGGAGATAAGCAATCTTCCTTAAAGAGTTCAATATAATGATCATAATGATGCTCAATGAACTCAGGAGACAAATGGATGAACACAGTGAGAAGTTTAACAAAGAGTTAGAAAATCTAAAGAACCAAACAGAGCTGAAGAATACAATAATAGAAATAAAAAATACATTAGAAAGAAACAACAGCAGATTAGATGATACAGAGGAATGAATGAGCAAACTGGCAGACAGAGTGGTAGAAATGACTGAAGCTTAACAGAAGGAAAGAAAAATAGATTTTTTTTAAATGAGGAGAGTTTAAGAGACCTTTGGGACAAATCGGTACTAATACAGGAAGTCTCATACATACAAATGAGTTCTGTTCTGAGAACGTGTTCCTTAAGTCCAATTTGTTCGTAAGTCCAACAAAGTTAGCCTAGGTACCCAACTAACACAATCAGCTATATAGTACTGTACTTTAATAGGTTTATAATACTTTTCACACAAATAATACATAAAAAACAAACACAAAAAATAAAGAAAACATTTTTAATCTTACAGTACAGTACCTTGAAAAGTACAGTAGTACCAGCTACATCACTGCTGCTTTTATGCTTGCTTCCAGACATCCCAGGCTTGAAATAAAGATACTGTACCACTGTACTCCATACAGCACTGTGCAGTAAAGTACACAAAAGCACAACCACTTGTAGAGGATGCATACATGTGACAGTGTACACCAGACATATGAATTAACTTAAGTGATTGGACATGCAAATGCACGTTTGTATCTTTGAAAGTTCGCAACTTGAAGGTTTGAATGTAGGGAACTTACTGTATTCACATTATAAGGTACCCAGAAGGTGAAGAGAAGGAGAAATGAGCACAACATATTTGAAGCCATAAGAGATGAAAACTTCCTTAGCCTGGGAAAGTTTATATCCAGGTCCAGGAAACAAGAGATTCCCAAACAAGATCAACCCAAAGAGGTCCACACCAAGACACATTATAATTAAAATAGCAAACATGAAAACTAAAGAGAGAATTTTTAAAGCAGCATAGAAAAGCAAGTAATTACACATGAGAACTCCCATAAGCCTATCAGCTGACTTTTCAGCAAGAAACTTTGCAGGCCAGAAGGGAGTGTCATGATATATTTAAAGTGATGAAAAGCAAAAACTTACAACCAAAAATAGTCTATGTGGCAAGACTATCTGTCAGATTTTAAGGAGAGATAAAGTTTCACAGACAAGAAAAAGCTAAAAGTTCAGCACTAAATTAGTTTACAAGAAATGTTAAAGGGACTTCTCTAAGAGGAAAAGACACAACTAGAAATATAAAAATTAAAAAAGGAAAAATCTAATTGGTAAAGGTAAACATACAGTAAAGGTAGTAGATTGAACACATATAAAGCTAGTAGGAAGGTTAAAAGACAAAAGTAGTAAAATCATCTACATCCACATAAGTACTTAAGGGATACATACAAAAAAAGAAGAAAAATATAATGTCAAAAAACACTAAACATGTGAGTGGAATAAAAATAGGGAGTTGTTAGAATGCATTTGAACATAAAAGATCATCAACTTGAAATAATCACATATATATAAATCATAAATTGTGTATATATATAATATATATGTGTATATATATGTATCAATATATATACATATATATGCACACACAAACTAAAGGTAGTTATCAGAACACAAGGGAAGAGAGCAAAGGAAGAAGAAAGAAATAAAAGGGACTACCAAAACAACCAGAAGACAATTAACAAAATGGCAATAAGAGCATAGCTATCAATAATTACTTTAAATGTAAATGGGGTAAATACTCCAATCAAAAGACATAGAGTGGCTGAATGGATACAAAAACAAGACCTATATATCTGCAGCCTACAAGAGATTCACTTCAGATCTAAAGACATACAACTGAAAGTGAGGGTCCAGAAAATGGTATTCCATCAAAATGAAATGAAAATGAAAAGAAAGCTGGGATAGTGATGCTTATAACAGAAAAAAATAGACTTTAAAACAAAGACTTTAACAGGAGACACAGCAGGACATTACATAATGATAAATGAATCAATCCAATAAGAAGATATAATAATTGTAAATACATATGCGCCCAATGTAGGAGCACCTAAATACTTAAAGCAAATATTGACAAAAATAAAGGGAGAAGTAGACAGTAATACAGTAACAGTAGGGGACTTTAACACCCCATTTACAGCAGTGGTTAGGTTATCCAGACAGAAAATCAATAAGAAAACACAATCCTTAAATGACATATTAGACCAGAAGGTATAGCCGAGAGAATTATCTGCCATTATCTCATAATAAATTATAAGCTGCAAAAATACTGAATCGCTATGCTGTAAACTTGAAACTAGTATAATATTTTAAATCAACTGTGCTTCAATACAAAAAAGCACATCTTTAAGATAGTGACATATTATTGAAAATGAAATAATAAAATAATGCCATTTATTATAGCAACATAAAACATAAAATACTTAGGTATAAATATTTCAAAATACAAACAAGATCTGCATGCTGAAAACTAGAAAACACTAATGAAAGAAATCAAAGCCTATAGAAATGCAGAAATATACTGTGGTAGTGAATTGTGAGACTCAATATTGTTAAGCTGTCACTTCTCTATAAAATTATAATTTATATTATTATTGCATTTCCAATCAAAATTCTTGCAGGAAATTTTTGGGGAACTTCACAAGCAGATTCTAAAAGTTATATAGAAATGAAATAGAACTATGATATTAAAAGGAAGCTTGAAAAAGGAGAACAAAGATTTGATTAAACTTTCTAATATCTGGATATAGTATAAATACTGTAATAGTCCATAAAAAAAAGAACTATTAGATAAAGGATAGGCATATGGATCAATGAGACAGAAAAGAAAATCCAGAAATTTACCCACAGAAGTCATCTCAACTGATTTTTGACAAGGGTGCAAATGCTTTTAAATGGAGAAAATATAATATTTTCAACAAATATCCATATAAACAATGAACCCTAATCCATCCTTCACACCCTATACAAAAATTTGCTTAAAATGGATTATAGACTTAGATATGAAAGTATAATATTTTGCTGTGAAAACATAGAAGAAAATCTTTGTAAACCTGGGTTAAAAGTAGTTTTGAAAGACAACTCAGTTTTTCTTTTTTTGAAAATTCATCCCACCACCTGCTTTCCCACCTGGGTGTCCACACATTTCTTGTCTACATCTGTGTCTCTATTTCTGCCTTGCACACTAGTTCATCTATACCATTTTTCTAGATTCCACATATATGTGTTAATATACGATATTTGTTTTTCACTTTCTGACTTCACTCTGGATGACAGTCTCTAGACAGCTTAGTTTTTCTGTAAAATAAAATTTCAATAAAAAATTATTGGATTTTATCATAATTAAAAATTTACATTCTTCAAAAGACAATATTAAGAGAATAAAAAAGCCACACAGACTATGAGAAAATATTTCTATATCAAATATTCGATAAAGTACTTACATCTAGAATATATAAAAAACTCACGAGTCAATAATAAAAAACACCATCCCAAACAAATTGGGCAAAATATTTAAAAAGAGAAAATGAAGAATATAGGGATGGAAAAAAAGCACGAAAAAAATAATCAACATGATTAATCATTAATGAAATGCAAATTAAAACCAAAATAAGGAGAGACCTTCAAGATGGCAGAGGAGTAAGACACGGAAATCACCTTCCTACCCACAGATACATCAGAAATACATCTACATGTGGAACTCCTACAGAACATCTACTGAATGCTGGCAGAAGACCACAGACTTCCCAAAAGGCAAGAAACACCCCCACGTACTTGGGTAGGGCAAAAGAAAAAAGGAAAACACAGAGACAAAAGAATAGAGAGGGCACCTGCACCTCTGGGAGGGAGCTGTGAAGGAGGAAAAATTTCCACACACTAGGAAGCCCCTTCACTGTTGGAGACGGGGTTGGCAAGGGGGAAGCCTCAGAGTCACATAGGAGAGCACAGCAACAGGGGCACAGAGGGCAAAGTGGAGAGACTCCCACACAGGGGATTGGTGCCAACCAGCACTCACCAGCCCGAGAGACTTCTCTGCTCACCCACTGGGATGGGTGGGAGCTGGTAGCTGAGGCTCTGGCTTCGGAGGTCAGATCCCAGGGAGAGGACTAGGGTTGGCTGTGTGAACACAGCCTGAAGGGGGCTACTGTGCCACAGCTAGTTGGGAGGGACTCTGGGAAAAAGTCTGGAACTTCCTAAGAGTCAAGAGACCATTGTTTTGGGGTGCATGAGAAGAGGGGATTCAGAGCACCACCTAAATGAGCTACAGAGACAGGCCTGAGCTGCGTGGCTACCAGCACGGACATCAGAGACGGGCATGAAATGCTAAGGCTGCTGCTGCAGCCACCATAAAACCTGTGTGTAAGCACAGGTCACTCTCCACACCTCCCCTCCTGGGAGCCTGTGCAGCCCACCACTGCCAGGGTCCTGTGATCCAGGGACAACTTCCCCGGGAGAACACACGGTTCACCTCAAGCTGTTGCAATGACAAGCTGGCCTCTGCCACCACAGACCTGCCCCGCATTCCGTACCCTTCACTTCCCCTGGCCTGAGTGAGCCAGAGCCACCTAATCAGCTGCTAATTTAACCCCATCCTCTCTGAGAGAAGAACAGACAACCTCAGGTGACCTACATGCAGAGGTGGGGCCAAATCCAAAGCTGAACCCCAGGAGCTGTGCGAACAAAGAAGAGAAAGGGAAATTTCTCCCAGCGGCTTCAGGAGCAGTGGATTAAATCTCCACAATCAACTTGATGTACGCTGCAGCTCTGGAATACCTGAATAGACAATGAATCATCCCAAAATTGAGGCAGTGGACTTTGGGAGCAACTGTAGACTTGTGGTTTGCTTTCTGCATCTAATTTGTTTCTGGTTTTATGTTTATCTTAGTTTAGTATTTAGAGTTTATTATCATTGGTAGATTTGATTATTGATTTCGTTGCTCTCTTCCTCCTTTTTTTATATATATAGATATATTTTTTTTCCTTTTTCTCTTTTTGTGAGTATGTATGTGTATGCTTCTTTGTGTGATTTTGCTTTATAGGTTTGTTTTACTATTTGTCTGAAGATTCTATCTGTCTTTTTTTTGTTTTCCTTTTTCTTTTTTTTTCTAATACAGTTTTTAGCACTTGTTATCATTGGGGGTATTGTTTGTTAGTTTGCTTACTCCTTTCTTTCTCTCTTTTTTTCTTTATCTATTACTTTCTAACTTATTTATTTATTTTTTTTGTTTTGTTTTGTTTTTGTTTTTGTTTTTTTGCGATACGCGGGCCTCTCACTGTTGTGGCCTCTCCCATTGTGGAGCACAGGCTCCGGACGTGCAGGCTCAGTGGCCATGGCTCACGGGCCTAGCTGCTCAGTGGCATGTGGGATCTTCCCGGACCAGAGCACGAAACCATGTCCCCTGCATCAGCAGGTGGACTCTCAACCACTGTGCCACCAGGGAAGCCCTAATTTTTTTTATTTTTAACAATTATTTTGTATTTTAATTACTCTATTTCTATTTATTTTCTTTTTTCTTTCTTTCTTTTTTTCTCCCTTTTCTTCTGATCATGTGGCTGACAGGGTCTTGGTGCTCTGGCCGGTTGTCAGACCTGTACCTCTAAGGTGGGAGCACTGGTCAGGGCATTGGTCCACCAGAGACTTCCCAGTTCTACAGAATATCAAATGGCAAAAACTCTCCCACAGGTCTCCATCTCAATGCTACAATGCAGCTCCACACAAGGACCAGCAAGCTAAAGTGCTGGAAACCATGTGCCAAAATAAACTAGCAAGACAGGAACAAAACCCCACTCACTAGCAGAGAGTCTGCCTAAAATCATAATAAGTTCACAGACACCCCAAAAACACACGACAAGACGTGGTCATGCCCACCAGAAAGACATGATCCAGCCTCAGCCACCAGAGCACAGGCACCAGTCCCCTCCAGAGGGAAGCCTAAACAACTCACTGAATCAACATTAGCCACTGGGGGAAGACACCAAAAATAATGGATACTACAAGCTGGCAACCTGTGAAAAGGAGACCCCAAACACAGTATGTTAAGCAAAATGATAAGACAGAGAAACACACAACAAACGAGGAGCAAGGTAAAAACCCACCACACCAAACAAATTAAGAGGAAATAGCCAGAAGACCTGAAAAAGAATTCAGAATAATGGTAGTAAAGATGAATCAAAATCTTGAAAATAGAATGGAAAAACTACAAGAAACTTTTAACAAGGACCTAGAAGAACTAAAGAGCAAACACACAATGATGAACAACACAATAAATGAAATTAAAAATTCTCTAGAAGGAATCAATAGCAGAATAACTGAGGCAGAAGAACGGATAAGTGACCTGGAAGATAAAATAGTGCAAATAACTACTGCAGAGCAGAATAAAGAAAAAAGAATGAAAAGAATTGAGGACAGAATTAGAGACCTCTGGGACAACATTAAATGCACCAATGTTCAAATTATAGGGGTCCCAGAAGAAGAAGAAAAATAGAAAGGGACTGAGAAAATATTTGAAGAGATTATAGTTGAAAACTTCCCTAATATGGGAAAGGAAATAGTTAATCAAGTCCAGGAAGCACAAAGACTCCGACCAAGGAGAAACATGCCAAGGCACATATTAATCCACCTATCAGAAATTAAATACAAAGAAAAAATATGAAAAGCAGCAAGGGAAAAACCACAAATAACATACAATGGAATCCCAATAAGGTTAACAGCTGATCTTTCAGCAGAAAGTCTGCAAGCTATAAGGGAATGGCAGGACATATGTAAAGTGATGAAAGAGAAAACCATACAACCAAGATTACTCTACCCAGCAAGGATATCATTCAGATTCGATAGAAAAATTAAAATCTTTACAGAAACTCAAAAGCTAAGAGAATTCAGCATCACCAAACTAGCTTTACAACAAATGCTAAAGGAACTTCTCTAGGCAGGAAACACAAGAGAATGAAAAGACTTACGATAACAAACCCAAAACAATTAAGAAAATGGTAATAGGAACATACATATCAATAATTATCTTAAAAGTAAATGGATTAAATGTTCCAACCTAATGACATAGACTGGCGGAATGGATACCAAAACAAGACTCTTGTATTTGCTGTATATAAGAGAGCCACTTCAGACCTAAGGACACATACAGACTGAAAGTGAGGGGATGGAAAAAAATATTCCATGCAAAAGGAAATCAAAAGAAAGCTGAAGTAGCAATTCTCATATCAGACAAAATAGACTTTACAGTAAAGACTATTACAAGACACAAGGAAGGACACTACATAATGATCAAAGGATCAATCCAAGAAGAGGATATAACAATTGTAAATATATATGCATCCAACATAGTAGCACCTCAATACATAAGGCAACTGCTAACAGACATAAAAGGGGAAATCGACAGTAACACAATCATATTAGGGGAGTTTAACACCCCGGTTTCACCAATGGACAGATCCTCCAAAATGGAAATACATAAGGAAACACAATCTTTAAATGATACATTAAACAAGATGAACTTAATTGATATTTAAAGGACATTCCATCCAAAAAAAACAGAATACACTTTCTTCTCAAGTGCTCTTGGAACATTCTCCAAGATAAATCATAATTTGGGTCACAAATGAAGCCTTCCTAAATTCAAAAAAGTTGAAATCATATCAAGTATCTATTCCGTCCACAACGCTATGAGACTAGATATCAATTACAGGAAAAAATCCGTAAAAAATGCAAACACATGAAGGCTCAACTATACACTACTTAATAACCAAGAGATCATTGAAGAAATCAAAGAGGAAATCAAAAAGTACCTACAAACAAATGACAATGAAAACACGACGACCCAAAACCTATGGGATGCAGCAAAAGCATTTGTAAGACAGAAGATAATAGCAACACAATCCTCCCTCAAGAAACAAAAAACATCTCAAATAAACAACCTAACCTTACACCTAAAGCAAACATGGAAAGAAGAACAAAAAAGCCCCAAAGTTAGCCAAAGGAAGGGCTTCCCTGGTGGCACAGTGGTTGAGAATCCTCCTGCCAATGCAGGGGATGCAGGTTCATGCCCCGGCCCAGGAAGACCCCACATGCTGCTGAGTGGCTGGGCCCGTGAGCCATAGCCACTGAGTCTGTGCGTCCGGAGACTGTGCTCCCCAACGGGAGAGGCCACAACAGTGAGAGACCTACGTACCGCAAAAAAAATAAAACGTTAGCAAAAGGAAAGAAATCATAAAGATCAGATGAAAAGTAAATGAAAAAGAAATGAAGGAAATGATAGCAAAGATCAATAAACTAAAAGCTTGTTCTTTGAGAAGATAAACAAAATTGATAAACCATTAGCCAGACTCATCAAGAAAAAAAGGGAAAAGACTCAAATCAATACAATTAGAAATGAAAAAGGAGAAGTAACAACTGACACTGCAGAAATACAAAGGATCATGAGAGATTACTACAAGCAACTATATACCAATAAAATGGACCATGTGGAAGAAATGGACTAATACTTAGAAAAGCACAACCTTCTGAGATTGGACCAGAAGAAATAGAAAATATAAACAGACCAATCACAAGCACTGAAATTGAAACTGTGATTAAAAAGCTTCGAAAAAACAAAAGTCCAGGATGAGATGGCTTCACAGGTGAATTCTATCAAACATTTAGAGAAAAGCTAACACCTATCCTTCTCAAACTCTTCCAAAATACAGCAGAGGGAGGAACACTCCCAAACTCATTCTATGAGGTCACAATCACCCTGATACCAAAACCAGCCAAAGATGTCACATAGAAAGAAAACTACAGGCCAGTATCACTGTTGAACATAGCTGAAAAAATCCTCAACAAAATACTGCAAACGGAATCCAACAGCACATTAAAAGGGTTATACAACATGGTCAAGTGGGGTTTATTCCAGGAATGCAAGGATACTTCAATATACACAAATCAATCAATGCGATAAACCATATTAACAAATTGAAGGAGAAAAACTATATGATCATCTCAATAGATGCATAAAAAGCTTTTGACAAAATTCAACACCCATTTATGATAAAAACCCTCCAGAAATTAGGCATAGAGGGAACTTACCTCAACATAATAAGGGCCATATATGACAAACTCACAGCCATCATCATCCTCAATGGTGAAAAACTGAAACGATTTCCACTAAGTTCAGAAGCAAGATAAGGTTGTCCACTCCACTCTCACCACTATTATTCAACATAGTTTTGGAAGTTTTAGCCACAGGAATCAGAGACAAAAAAGAAATAAAAGGAATCCAAATCGGAAAAGAAGAAGTAAAGCTGTCACTGTTTGCAGATGACATGATACTATACATACAGAATCCTAAAGATGCTACCAGAAAACTACTAGAGCTAATCAATGAATTTGGTAAAGTAACAGGACACAAAATTAATGCATAGACATCTCCTGCATTCCTATACACTAATGATGAAAACTCTGAAAGAGAAATTAAGGAAACAATCACATTCACCACTGCAACAAAAAGAATAAAACACCTAGGAATAAACCTACCTAAGGAGGTTAAAGACCTCTACTCAGAAAACTATAAGACACTGATGAAAAAAATCAAAGGTGACACAAACAGATGGAGAGATATACCAGGATCTTGGATTGGAAGAATCAATATTGTGAAAATGATTATACTACCCAAAGCAAGCTACATATTTAATGTAATTCCTATCAAATTACCAATGGCATTTTTTGCAGAACTAGAACAAAAACTCTTAAAATATGTATGGAGAGACCAAAGACCCCGAATATCAAAAGCAATCTTGAGGGGGAAAAACGGAACTGGAGGAATCAGATTCCCTGACTTCAGACTATACTACGAAGCTATAGTAATCAATATAATATGATACTGGAACAAAAACAGAAATATAGATCAATGGAACAGGATAGAAAGCCCAGAGATAAACCCACACATCTATGGTCAACTAATCTATGACAAAGGAGGCAAGGATATACAATGGAGAAAAGGCAGCCTCTTCAATGAGACGTGCTGGGAAAACTGGACAGCTACATGTGAAAGAATGAAATTAGAACACTACCTAACATGATACAGAAAAATAAACTCAAAATGGATCAAAGACCTAAATCTAATACAGGTCACTATAAAACTCTTAGAGGAAAACATAGGAATAACACTCTATGACAAATCACAGCAAGATCTTTTTTGACCCACTTCCTAGAGTAATGGAAATAAAAACAAAAATAAACAAATGGGACCTAATGAAACTTAAAAGCTTTTGCAGAGAAAAGGAAAACAACAAGTGAAAAAGGCAACCCTCAGAATGGGAGAAAATATTTGCAAACGAATCAAGAGACAAAGGATAATCTCAAAAATATATAAACAGCTCATGCAGCTCAATATTTAAAAAAACAAATAAACAATTAAAAAATGGGCAGAAGGTCTAAGTAGACATTTCTCCAAAGAAGACATACAGATGGCCAAGAAGCACATGAAAAGCTACCCAACACCACTAATTATTAGTGAAATGCAAATCAAAACTACAATGATGTATCACGTCACACAAGTTAGAATGGGCATCATCAGAAAATCTACAAACAACAAATGCTGGGGAGTGTGTGGAGAAAAGGGAACCCTCTTGCACTGTTGGTGGGAATGTAAATTGATACAGCCACTATGGAGAGTAGTATGGAAGTTCCTTAAAAAACTAAAAATAGAAATACCATATGACCCAGCAATCCCATTACTGGGCATATACCCAGAATAAAACATAATTCAAAAAGACACATGCACCCCAATGTTCAGTGCAGCACTATTTACAATAGCCAGGTCATGGAAGCAACCTAAATGCCCACTGACAGATGAATAAAGAAGATGTGGTACATACGTACAATGGAATATTCCTCAGCCATATAAAGGAACAAAATTGGGTCATTTTTAGAGATGTGGATGGGCCTAGAGACCGTCATACAGCGTGAAGTAAGTCAGAAAGGGGAAAACTAATATCGTATATTAGCACATATATGTGGAATCTAGAAAATGGTACAGATGAACAGGTTTGCAAGGCAGAAATAGAGAAACAGATATAGAGAACAAACATATGGACACCAAGGGGGGAAAGCAGGGCATGGAGGTGGGGGTAGGATGAATTGGGATTGACATATATACACTAATATGTATAAAATGGATAAGTAATAAGAATCTGCTGTTTAAAAATATAAATAAAAGAAAATTCAAAGATAAATAAAATATTTTACCTAGAGTGAGTGAATCCTTGACTTATTTCTAAAATAAAAATTAAAAATACATTCTTAGACAATGTATTAAACATCACTCAAAGAAAAATAACATATATGAAAATTCTTTTTTAGTTTTTCTGAGGTTATTAAAAACTTGAGAGCACTACAGTTATTGATGTTTTATGGATCTTTTAAAATTTACAAACACACCAGAAAACCTGATAGCAAAGTGCAAAGAGAAAACTAGGGCAAAACCATAATGTGATGAGGGGCAAAGAAGGAAGGACAATTAAGTAAAATGTTGGTATCTTCATGTAAATTTTATACTGTTTTCCATCATTTATCCTTCGAAAACCTGTCCTCTGCAGTGCCACATATTTGACATCTCCGGCAAGTTGGGTCCTGTTTGGGTCCCACAAGAATATGCTTTCTACTCCAATGAAATTAAGTGGTTTGTTCATTGAAGATGGGAAAAGACTGCTTAACATTAAGTATCTCATTATTTTCTGCAGCCTGACTTAGTTTCCACTGAAACTATAATGAATATATTCAAGCTCCAGGGGAAACCACAGCCAATCAAGCAAATGGTAGATTTGAGTCAGAATCAGAGTAACTGCTTGTCTCTCCTCTCAACATGGGATGAACCATTCAGAGCATTTTCATTTTCCTCTTTAAAAAAAAAAGTCTATCTTCTTGCTACAAACAAAAAAAACCTCACCTAACTGATTTCATATTTGCCCTTTGGTTTTCCATTTGTCCTCTATTTTACATTTAAATTTGTCATTTACTAGACAGAATTGTGTTTTTAGATAACTGTTCAAATGTACAAGACAGAATTAGCTACAGAGTTTTCTGACTGTGATTTCAGCTATGCTTTGTTTATGGAAATAAAATTCTTCCTGCTTACTTTTTTTAAAGTTAATTCCTTTAGTGGTTTATATTGAATATAAGGGGATTCTTAGTACTGTGTAGTGGTTCAATTTAACTGACATCATGACTATGCTGTGTAGAACTAAACCAAAGTGATCAGGACCTAGAAATTTATGTCCAAACATTCCAAAAATAAAGCTTTGAAATCTAGACCTTAAGGTCATCTGCATACAGTGTCAGAAAACCAGATGAAAATGGAAAATTGCATCACCAAAACAACAATGTAGGAGACCCCAGCCTCCATCATCCCATAACAATCAACAATTAGACAGCCTCATGGTAGCCACAAGTAAAAACCTACTGTAGTATTACAAAAGATAAACAGAAGGGAATCAAAGCATACCACTAGAGAAAATCTTCAATACACAAGGGAAGGCAGCAAGAGAGGAAAAAAGACCAAGAGAACTGCAAAGCAACCAGAAAACACTAAGATGGCATTAGTAAGTGCTTACCTGTTAATAATTACTCTAAATGTGAATGAATTGAATTCGCCAGTCAAAAGATGTGGAATGGCTGGATGTGGAGTTTTGATGGAAGAACCAACTATATACTGCCTACAAGAGTCTAAACTCCACATTAAGGACTCCCATAGTCTCAAAGTGAAGGAATGAGAAATGATATTGCATGCAAGTGGAAGCCAAAAGAGAGCAGGGGTAGCTATACATTTATCATACAAAATAAACTGAGCCAAAATGATAATAAGAAACAGAAATGGTCATTATATAATGATAAAGGGGTCAATTCAACAAGAAAACATAAAAATCATAAATATATATACACCCAATATCATAATACCTAAATATTTTGAGAAAGTACTAACAGGTATGAGGGGTGAAATAGATAAAAATACAGTAACAATTGGGAACCACAATACCCCACTTTCAACAATGGAGTGGTCACACAGAAGAAAATCAACAAGGAAACTTTGGATTGAACCAAACTTTAGACCAAATGGAACTAATAGATATGTACAGTGTTGCATCCAACAGCAGCAGAATACACATTCTTCTTGAGAACACTTGGAATATTCTCCAGAATAGACTATATGATACGTCACAAAACAAGTCTTAGCAAATTTAAGAAGAATGAAATAAAAAAACTATCTTTTCTTTATATCACAATGGTATAAAACTAGAAATCAATGTCAGCAGTAAAGCTGGAAAATTTAAAAATTAGGTGGAAATTATACAACACACTCCTGAACAACAAATGAGTAAATTAAAAAAATCAAAAAGAAAATCAAAGAATTATCTTGAAACAATTTAAAATGGAAACACAGCATATCAAAATCTATGGGATACTGCAAAAGCACTTCTAAGAAGAAAGTTTATAACAAAAACCTATATAAAAAAAGAAAGATCTCAAAAAAATAAATAAACCTAACTTTACAGCTCAAGGAACTAGAAAAAGGAGAAAAAACTAAGCCTAGAGTTAGCAGATAAAAGGAAATAACAAAAATCAGAGCAGAAATAAATGAAATAGAAAGAGAAAAAAACAATAGAAGGGATAAAAAGTAAAGCCAGTTTTCTTAAAAGATCAACAAAATGAACACACTTCAAGCTACACTAACTCAGAGTAAAAGAGAGGACTCAAACAAATAAAATCGGAAATTTAAAAAAGGCATTATAACTGATACTACAGAAATACAAAATGCCATGAGGGTTACTATAAAAAATTATGTCGACAAACTGGGTAACCCCCCAAAATGGATAAGTCCCTAGAAACATACAACTTACCAAGACTGAATCATGAAGAAATAGAAAATTTGAACATACCAATAATGAGTAAAAAGGTTGAATCTCTAATCAAAAAATTTCCAATGCTTAAAAGCCCAGGACCAGACTCTTACACTGATGAATTCTGCCAAACATTTCAAGAATTAATACCAATCCTTCTTAAAGCATTCCAATAATCTGAAGAGGAGGGATCATTCCCAAACTCAGTTTACAAGGCCAGCATTACCCTGCTACCAAAGCCAGATGAGGACACTACAATAAAACAAAACAAAACAAACAAACATAAAACTATAGACCAATATCCCTCATAAATATGGATGCAAAAGTTTTCAACAAAGTATTAGCAAAACAAATTCAATAACACATAAAAATGATAATAAGCCATGATCAAGTGGGATTTAGCTTTGTGATAAGAAGAATATTTCAACGTAGGCAAATCAATAAATGTGATACACGACATTAATGGAATGAAGATAAAATAATATAATCATCACAATAGATGCAGAAAACTCATTTGAAAAAGTACAATATTCTTTCATGATAAAAAATACTCAGCAGCTCACTGAGGCTGCCAGCTCTGGAGGTGGCCCCGGAGGCCGAAGCCACAACAGTCGTGGGGATGACGGGCCGGTTGTTTCAACAAGTAACTTCAAGACAAAATGGAAAAACAAGGAGGTTTGTGCCTGAGATCATGTTGCTGTGAAACTTGGGATGGCTACCTTGTGCCAGATACACAGAAATACATCTAAACGTGGAACAACTCCTGCAGAAAACCGACTGAACGCTAGCAAAAGAGCTCAGACCTCCCAAAAGACAAAAAACTCCCCATGTACCTGGCCGTGTGGACAAAAGGCTCTTGGTGCTGCAGCCAGGAGTCAGTGCTCTGCCTCTGAGGTGGGAGAGCCAAATTCAGGACACCAGTCTACAAGAGACCTGCCAACCCCACATAATATCAAACGGCAAAAATCTCCCAGAGATCCCCATCTCAACACCAGCACCCAGCTTCACTCAACGACCAGCAAGCTACATTGCTCGAAACCCTATGCCAAACAACTAGCAAGACAGGAACACAACCCCACCCATTAGCAGAGAGGCTTCCTAAAATCATAATAAGGCAACACCCCAAAACACACCACCAGACGTGGACCTGCCCACCAGAAAAACAAGATCCAGCCTCATGCATCAGAACACAGGCACTAGTCCCCTCCACCAGGAAGCCTACACAACCCACTGAAACAACTGTAGCCACTGGGGACAGACACCAAAAACAATGGGAACTACGAACCGGCAGCCTGCAAAAAGGAGACCCCAAACACGGTAAGATAAGCAAAATGGGAAGACAGAAAAACACACAGCAGATGAAGGAGCAAGATAAAAACCCAACAGACCTAACAAATGAAGAGGAAATAGGCAGTCTATCTGAAAAAGAATTCAGAATAATGATAGTAAACATGACCCAAAACCTTGGAAATAGAATGAACAAGGACCTAGAAGAACTAAAGATGAAACAAGCAACAATGAACAACACAATAAATGAAATTAAAAGTACTCTAGATGGGATCAATATCAGAATAAATGAGGCAGAAGAACAGATAAGTGACCTGGAAGATAAAATAGTGGAAATAACTACTGCAGAGCAGAATAAGGAAAAAAGAATGAAAAGACTGAGGACAGTCTCAGAGACCTCTGGGACAACATTAAATGCATCAACATTCGAATTAGAGGGGTTCCAGAAGAAGAAGAGAAAAAGAAAGGGACTGAGAAAATATTTGAAGAGATTATAGTTGAAAACTTCCCTAATACGGGAAAGGAAATAGTTAATCAAGTCCAAGAAGCACAGAGAGTCCCATACAGGATAAATCCAAGGAGAAACATGCCAAGACACATATTAATCAAACTATTAAAAATTAAATACAAAGAAAACATATTAAAAGCAGCAAGGGGAAAACAACAAATAACACACAAGGGAATCGCCATAAGGTTAACAGCTGATCTTTCAGCAGAAATTCTGCAAGCCAAAGGGAGTGGCAGGACATATTTAAAGTGATGAAGGAGAAACACCTGCAACCAAGATTACTCTACCCAGCAAGGATCTCATTCAGATTTGATGGAGAAATTAAAACCTTTACAGACAAGCAAAAGCTGACAAAGTTCAGCACCAAAAATCTAGCTTTACAACAAATGCTAAAGGAACTTCTCTAGGCAAGAAACACAAGAGAAAGAAAAGACGTACAATAACAAACCCAAACCAATTTAAAAAATGGGAATAGGAACATACATATCGATAATCACCTTAAAAGTAAATGGATTAAATGCTCCCACGAAAAGACACAGACTGGCTGAATGGATACAAAAACAAGACCCATATATATGCTGTCTACAAAAGACACACTTCAGACCTAGACACACATATAGACTGAAAGTAAGGGGATGGAAAAAGATATTCCATGCAAACGGAAACCAGAAGAAAGCTGGAGTACCAACTCTCATATCAGACAAAATAGACCTTAAAATAAAGACTATTACAAGAAACAAAGAACGGCACTACATAATCATCAAGGGGTCGATCCAAGAAGGAGATATAACAAATGTAAATATTTATGCACCCAACATAGGAGCACCTCAATATATAAGGCAAATACTAACAGCCATAAAAGGGGAAATCGACAGTAACACATTCATAGTAGGGGACTTTAACACCCCACTTTCACTAATGGACAGATCATCCACAATGAAACTAAATAAGGAAACACAAGCTTTAAATGATACATTAAACAAGATGGACTTAATGGATATTTATAGGACATTCCATCCAAAATCAAGAGAATACACATTTTTCTCAACTGCTCATGGAACATTCTCCAGGATAGATCATATCTTGGGTCACAAATCAAGCCTTGGTAAATTTAAGAAAACTGAAATCATATCAAGTATCTTTTCTGACCACAACGTTATGAGACTAGATATCAATTACAGGAAAAGATCTGTAAAAAAAAAAACACATAGAGGCTAAACAATACACTACTTAATAACGAAGTGATCACTGAAGAAATAAAAGAGGAAATCAAAAAATACCTAGAAACAAATGACAATGCAGACACAATGACACAAAACCTATGGGATGCAGCAAAAGCAGTTCTAAGAGGGAAGTTTATAGCAATACAATACTACCTTAAGAAACAGGAAACATCTCGAATAAACAACCGATCCTTGCATCTAAAGCAATTAGAGAAAGAAGAACAAAAAAACCCCAAAGTTACCAGAAGGAAAGTAATCATAAAGATCAGATTAGAAATAAATGAAAAAAAAAAGAAATGAAGGAAATGATAGCAAAGATCAATAAAAGTAAAAGCTGGTTCTTTGAGAAGATAAACAAAATTGATAAAACATTAGCCAGACTCATCAAAAAAAAAGGGAGAAGACTCAAATCAATAGAATTAGAAATGAAAAAGGAGAGGTAACAACTGACACTGCAGAAATACAAGAGATGATGAGCGATTACTACAAGCAACTCTATGCCAATAAAATGGACAACCTGGAAGAAATGGACACATTCTTAGAAAAGCACAACCTGCCAAGACTGAATCAGGAAGAAATAGAAAATATGAACAGACCAATCACAAGCACTGAAATTGAAACTGTGATTAAAAATCTTCCAACAAACAAATGTCCGGGACCAGATGGCTTCAGAGGCGAATTCTACCAAACATATAGAGAAGAGTTGACACCTATCCTTCTCAAACTCTTCCAAAATATAGCAGAGAGAAGAACACTCCCAAATTCATTCTACGAGGCCACCATCACCCTGATACCAAAACCAGACAAGGATGTCACAAAGAAAGAAAACTACAGGCCAATATCACTGATGAACATAGATGCAAAAATCCCCAACAAAGTACTAGCAAACAGAATCCAAAAGCACATTTAAAGGATCATACACCATGATCAAGTGAGGTTTATTCCAGGAATGCAAGGATTCTTCAATAGACACAAATCAATCAACGTGATACACCATATTAACAAATCGAAGGAGAAAAACCATATGATCACCTCAATAGATGAAGAGAAAACTTTCGACAAAATTCAACACCCATTTATGATAAAAAAAACCTGGAGAAAGTAGGCATAGAGGGAACTTTTCTCAACATAATAAAGGCCATATATGACAAACCCACAGCCAACATCGCCCTCAATGGTGAAAAACTTAAAGGATTTCTGCTAAGATCAGGAACAAGACAAGTTTGCCCACTATCATCACTCTTATTCAACATAATCTTGGAAGTTTTAGCCACAGAACTCAGAGAAGAAAAGGAAATAAATGGAATCCAAATCGGAAAAGAAGAAGTAAAGCTGTCACTGTTTTCAGATGACATGATACTATACAGAGAGAATCCTAAAGATGCTACCAGAAAACTACTAGAGCTAATCAATGAATTTGGTAAAGTAGCAGGATACAAAATTAATGCACAGAAATCTCTGGCATTCCTATACACTAATGATGAAAAGTCTGAAAGTGAAATCAAGAAAACACTCCCATTTACCATTGCAACAAAAAGAATAAAATATCTAGGAATAAACCTACCTATGGAGACAAAAGACCTGTATGCAGAAACTTATAAGACACTGATGAAAGAAATTAACCATGATAAAATCAGATGGAGAGATATACTCTGTTCTTGGATTGGAAGAATCAACATTGTGAAAATGACTCTACTACCCAAAGCAATCTACAGATTCAATACAATCCCTACCAAACTATCACTGGCATTTTTCACAGAACTAGACCAAAAAATTTCACAATTTGTATGGAAACACAAAAGACCCCGAATAGCCAAAGCAATCTTTTTTTTTTTTTCCTGTGGTACGCGGGCCTCTCTCCACTGTGGCCTCTCCCATTGCGGAGCACAGGCTCCAGACGCGCAGGCTTAGTGGCCTTGGCTCACAGGCCCAGCCACTCCGTGGCATGTGGGATCCTCCCAGACCGGGGCATGAACCCGCGTCCCCTGCATCGGCAGGTGGACTCTCAACCACTGCACCACCAGGGAAGCCCAGCCAAAGCAAACCTGAGAACGAACAATGGAGCTGGAGGAATCAGGCTCCCTGACTTCAGACTGTACTACAAAGCTACAGTAATCAAGACAGTATGGTACTGGCACAAAAACAGAAATATAGATCAATGGAACAGGATAGAAAGCCCAGAGATAAACCCACACACATATGGTCACCTTATCATTGATAATGAAGGCAGGAACGTACAGTGGAGAAAGGATAGCCTCTTCAATAAGTGGTGCTGGGAAAACTGGACAGGTACATGTAAAATTATGAGAATAGAAGACTCCCTAACACCATACACAAAAATAAGCTCAAAATGGATTAAAGACCTAAATATAAGGCCAGAAACTATCAAACTCTTAGAGGAAAACATAAGCAGAACACTCTATTACATAAATTGCAGCAAGATTCTTTTTGACCAATCTCCTAGAGAAATGGAAGTAAAAACAAAAATAAACAAATGGAACCTAATGCAATTTCAAAGCTTTTGCACAGCAAAGGAAACCATAAGCAAGACCAAAAGACAATCCTCAGAATGGGAGAAAATATTTGCAAATGAAGCAACTGACAAAGGATTAATCTCCAGAATTTACAAAGCAGCTCATGCAGCTCAATAACAAAAAAACAAACAACCCAATCTAAAAATGGGCAGAAGACCTAAATAGACATTTCTCCAAAGAAGATATACAGACTGCCAACAAACACATGAAAGAATGCTCAACATCATTAATCATTAGAGAAATGCAAATCAAAACTACAATGAGATATCATCTCACACCAGTCAGAATGGCCA
>RJWK010026153.1:0-27225 GCA_004363435.1 Platanista minor
ATCCTATATAGTCATGCAAAAATGTTTTTTGAAACTATATTGTGAGCTAATTGAAAAACCGTTTCACTCCATAGCAATATGACTCTTCCTATTCTACAATTATTAATCTAAATATTTCCAGTGTCAAAGATATATATGTTCTTGTTCCATGTTTGTCATAATTTATATCTTTATATTGAGAGTTTTACAAAGAAAGTTCTCATATTCACCATACATGGTTCAAATCACTTTAACCTTAAAGTAAGTTTAGTTCAAGATTTATACTGCACATGAAGGTTGGGTTTATTTTTAGTTTTAGAAGTTATGAAAACAGCACTTCTCCCAATTTTTTCCTTCATATTTGGCATTTGTGACTATACAACTTTTGACCTCATATTTCTGTAAAGCAAAAATGAAATTTTATTCTTTCCATTCCCTTTCTAAACTTTCAGTTAGCAGTATTGTGATTGATTGTCAGTTTACTTTGTGGGTTATGTGAAGTAATTTAAACATTGAGTCAGCACTTCAAAATTTCTTAAAACACCTGTTTATTTTATCTTTTGCAAGGCAGTCTTAACATGTATAAATATCTAAAACAAAGTAGAGTGCAAAGATCTCATTATTTGTAAATTATGTAACAATCTACTTGAAAACTTCCATGAAAATCAACAGGAAAAAATTACAACTACTAACAATGTTAAGAAAGATATACTGAACCATAGTGAAAAATTGAAATATAGCCTTTCTAATAACCACTTAGAATATAATTGAAAAATAATTTTCTTGACATAAAAAAGTAACTCATAGGGTTAAAATTAATTAGCAGTATCTGGCCCATATATATGTATTAAATGATTAGTGTTTTTACTTTTAACCCTGTCTTGTCTGCATTTAACTTTTATGAAGGAGGTTCTTGACTGTTTTGTTAATTCTTCTATATGTGCTTCTTATGATACTTTAAAGTTTCAGTGCATTGTATTGTGTTTATTTACATTATTCTTAGTAAGATTGGAAAAAAAAGATTTCAGGTTTAAGCTAAAGCATTAGTATCTCTTACAATAAATGGGAAATGTGCATAGATTTCAAATTAGTAATACCATGCATGGCAATTCATCCTGAAATAATGAAGTAAGTCTAAAATGAACAATGGTATTTATTGCAGCTTTCTTGCCAATAGGAAAAAATGTTTGAAGCAACCAAAATTATTCAGTAATATGGTAGTGGTGTAGCAAATAATAGTACATCAACTCAATGGAATGTAATGCAATGACTTGAAGAGTGAATTAAAGAGAATATATGAAACAATGAGACATGATTATAATATAAACACAAATAAAATAGTAAAACATAAAATTTTATGTATCATGAATTGTAGCATTTGAAATATGTGTGTTGATAAGCCATAGAAATTATAGAAAAGTGATGTTAGACAAATCTTAAATGCTGGAATTGTGAGTGTTTTTTTAAATGTGTACTATTGTGATAATGTTGCATACACATATAATAGTTCAAAATAGAGTTGTACAACAAAAGCTAGATATCTGTGAAGGCTGTAGTACATTAAATAATGGGGAAGCCATATTATTTTCAAAAATATAAGTAGGCAAAACTTATTAAAGTATACAGTGGGAGGTATGGGTAGGATGATAGAGTATGAAAACTCTGAGCTCACCTTCTCCCATGAGCATACCAAAATTACAACTATTTACAGAGCAACTATCAATGAGAACAACCGGAAGAAAAGATTTTCAGCAACTAAAGCTTTAAGGAAGAAACCACAACCAGATGGGTATAATGGGTGGAGATGCAATAGAGTCAAGACCTACAGCTCCAGGTAGGCAACCCCCAAATGGGAGAATAATCACAGTTTCAAGGGTTCTCCACCAAGGAACAGTGTCTGATCCCCACATTGGTCTCCACAGCCTGGGGGTCCTTCAATGGAAAGATGAGCCCCCAGAATACCTGATTTTAAAGGTAAACGTGGCTTGTGCATGACAGAGGAAAATGGCTATAAGAAACAGAGACTATGCACTTAAATGACTCCCACAAAATCTTATGCACTCTGATGACGAGTGTAGAGGCAGTAATTTGAAAAGAGCCTAGGGCAGACCCAAGTGCTGATCTTGGAGATTCTCCCTTAGGGACAGGTGACAACTGGGATTCCCGCTGGAGATATTGATGCAGGCTGCAACCATTTGGGGAGCCCATTCTACAATGAGCACACTGGTGCTGACAAGCACAATTTTGGAATCCTCCCTGTAGCTTATAAGCATTCGGGGCTCACCTACCCACCCCCCAGTTGGCACAAGTCCCAGGATCTCCTGAGCTAAGCAACAACAGTATAAGGACCAAGCCCCAACTAATAGTGGGCCAAGGACTCAGCCCCACCCACTAGCAGGCTGGCTCCAGTCCTGGGCCCCACCACCTGGGTCCCCACTACCAGGACCCAGCACCACCCACCAGTGGACAGGAACCAGACATGAGACACCTCAGGCCAGGCAGCCAGCTGCACAGGGTACCAGTTGCTGACAGCTTCAGTATGAAGCAGAGCCTGATAGCCAAATATGTTAGAGGGCAACTCCACCTACTAATGAGCCACAGTACTTGTCCCCACTACAACAAAAGGGCCCATGAAGCCCACATAGGGGCACCCGTAGAGTATATAGCTCTTGTGACCAGAGAGGAGTGTACTGTTGGGCCCCATAGCATCTCCAACATAGGGCCATTGTTCCAAGATCAGGAAATATTAACAAACTACCTAGTACATAGAAATAAAAACAGAAAATTAGGCAAAATGAGAAAACAGAAGAATATGCTCCAAACAAAAGAAAAAGATAGAAACAAAGAAGAGATAGGGAAAATAGAGATAAAGATTCTACCCAACAAGGAGTTTAAGATGATGATCATAAAGATGCTCAATGAGAAGACTGGATGAACACAGACATACAGAAGCTTAACAGAGTTAGAAAATATATACAAGAGCCAAACAGCTGAAGAATACAGTAACTGAAATAAATACCCTTGAAGGAGTGAAGTAGATTTGATGATATACAGAGGAATGGATCAGTGAACTGGAAAACAGAGTAGTGGAAATCACCCATGCTGAACAGAAAAAATAAAAAAATAAAAATTTAATTAAGATGTTTTGGGCTTCCCTGGTGGCGCAGTGGTTGAGAGTCCACCTGCCGATGCAGGGGACATGGGTTCGTGCCCCAGTCCGGGAAGATCCCATATGCTGCGGAGCAGCTAGGCCCATGAGCCATAACTGCTGAGCCTGCAGGTCCGGAGCCTGTGCTCCGCAACAGGAGAGGCCACAACAGTGAGAGGCCTGCAAACTCAAAATAAAAAAGATGTTTTAAGGGACCTTGGGTACAATATCAAATGTAACTAATATTCACATTATAGAGCCCCCAAAAGGAGAAGAGAGACAAAAAGAAGCAGAAAACTTATATGAAGACATAACAACTGAAAACTTCCCTAACCTGGGAAAGGACAGAGCCATCCAGGTCCAGGAAACACAGAGATTCCCAAACAAGATCAACTTAAAGGAGGTCCACAATAAACATATTATAATAAAAATGGCAAAAAATGCAGACAAAGAGCAAATCTTAAAAGCAGCAAGGAAAAGTAATTAGTTACATACAAGAGAACTCCCATAAGACAATCAGCTGACATTTCAGCAGAGACTTTGCAGGCCAGAAAGAGTGGCACAATATATTTAAAGTAATAAGAGGAAAAAGCCTACAACCAAGAATTATCTACTCAGAAATGCTATCCCTCAGATTTGAAGAAGAAATTAAGAGTTTTATAGACAAACAGAAAATGAAAGAGTTTAGCACCACTAAAATGATTTTATAAGAAATATTAAGTGGACTTCTCAAGGTGGAAAAGAAAACATGACCACTAGAAATATGAAAATTAGAAAAGAAAAATCCCATGACTAAAGGCAAATATTCAGGAAAGGTAGTAAATCAAACCCACCTGTAAAGCTAGTAGGAAGTTTAAAAGAAAAAGTTAGTTAAATAATCTATATTCACAATAAGTAGTTAAGGAATACACAAAACAAAAAGTAGTAAAATATAAGGTCAAAAACTTTAAACTGGTTCCAGGGAGTAAAAATGAAAGTTTGTTTCATTGAATTCAAACTTAAAAAGATCATTAACTTAATCATGTAATGTACACATTGTTATATACACACCTCATAGTAAGCACAAACCACAACTATATAATATATGCAAACACAAAAAAAGAGAAAGGAATCCACACATAACACTAAAAAGAGTCATCAAATCAAAGGGAAAAGTCATCAAATCAAAGGGAGTCATCAAAATCAAAAGTGAAGGAATGGAAAAACAGTGTACCATACAAATGGAAATGAAAAGAAAGCTGGGGTAGCAATATTTATATCAGATAAAATAGACTTTACAACAAAGACTGTAACAAGAGACAAAGAAGAACATTATATAATGATGAACAGATCAATACAAGCAGGAGATATAAGAATTGTAAGTGTAAAGGTACCCAATATAGGAGCATATAAATACGTGTAGAAGATGCTAGTAAGCATAAATGGAGAAATTTACAATAACACAATAATAGTAGAGGACTTTACTTCCCCACTTATATCAATGGATAGGTCACGTAGACAGAAAATCAATAAGGAAACAAGGGCCTTAAGTGACATATTAAACTAGATGTACTTAATACATGTACTTAATAGATATATGGAGAACATTGCATTCCAAGGCAGCAAAATACATTCTTATCAAGTGCACCAGGAATATTCTCCAGGATAGATCACATGTTAGGCCAAAAAATATAACAATAAATTCAAGAAGATTGAAATGATATCAAGCATTTTTCTGACCACAATGCTATGAGACTAGAAATCAACTACTGAGGAAAAAAATGCAAAAAACACAAACACATGAAGGCTAAACAATATGCCACTAATCAAACAATGGGTCACTGAAAAAAACAAGATGGATATCAAATATTATCTGGAGACAAATGAAAATCATAACACAACCATCCAAAATCTATGGGACTCAGTAAAATCATTTCTAAGAGGGAACTTTATAGTGATAAAAGCCTATCTCAGGAAACAAGAAAAGTCTCACATAAACAACCTAATCAAAGAACTAGAAAAAGATGAACAAACAAAACTCAAAGTTAGTAGAAGGAAAGAAATAATAAACATCAAAGCAAGAATAAATAAAATAGAAACAAACAAAAAAAAACAGAAAAGATCAATGAAACTAAGAACTGTTTCTTTGAAAAGATAAGAAAAAATTAGTAGGGCTTCCCTGGTAGCACAGTGGTTGACAGTTTGCCTGCTGATGCAGGGGACATGGGTTTGTGCCATGGTCCAGGAAGATCCCACATGCCATGGAGCAGCTGGGCCCGTGAGCCATGGCTTCTGAGCCTGCATGTCCGGAGCCTGTGCTCTGCAATGGGAGAGGCTGCAACAGTGAGAGGACCGCATAGTGCAAAAAAACAAAAAAACAAAACAAAACAAAATTTGTAAATTTTGGTAGACCTGTCAAATGAAAAAGAGAGAGAGGTCCCTAAATAAATGAAATCAGAAATGAAAGAGAATTTTAAGCTGACACCACAGAAATACAAAGGATCATAAGAGATTACTACAAACAGTTATATGCCAATAAAGTGGACAACCTGATTGATATGAATAAAATCCTAGAAATGTACAATATCCTAAGTCTGGAAGAAATAGAGAATATGAACAGACCAATTACGAGTAATTAAACTGAACCAGAACTGAAAAAAAAAGTTTAGGACCAGAAAGCTTTACAAGGGAATTCTACCGAACATTTAGAGAAGAATTAATACATATCTTTCTCAAACTACTCCAAAAAATTCAAGAGGAAGGGATGCTTACGAAGTCATCCTAAGAGAACAGCATCATGCTGACACATAAACTAGACAAAGACACCACCAAAAAAAAAGAAAAAAAAAGGATAATTACCGGTCAACATAAATGAAGAATATAAATGAAAAAATCATTGACAAAATGTTAGCAAACTTAATTCAACAATACATTAAAAGGACCATAAATGCTAATCAAGTAGGATTTACCCAAGGATGCAAGGATAGTTCAATACATGCAAATCAATCATTGCAACACCTCATGTTAACAAACTGAAAAATAAAAATCATATGATTATCTCAATAGATGAAGAAAACACTTATGACAAAATTCAACATCCATTTATGACCAAAATTTTCAAGAATATGGTATAGAGGGACCATACGTAAATGTAATAAAAGCTTTATATGACAAGCCCACAGGTAACATACACAATGGTGAAAAGCTAAAGGCATTTCCTCTAAGATAAGAAACAAGAAAAGAATGCCCACTCTCATCACTTTTATTCAACATAGTATTGGAAGTCCTAGTCACAGCAATCGGATAAAGAAAAGAACTAACAGGAATCCAAAATGGAAAGGAAGATGTAAAACTGTCCCTGTTTGCAGATGACACGATATGATAGAACATTCTAAAGACACTGCCAAAAATTATTAGAACTCATAAATAAATTCAGTAAAGTTGTGGGAACAGTTAGTATACACAAATTTGTTTCATTTCTATACATTAAAAAGAAACTATCAGAAAAAGAATTTAAGAAAACAATTTACTCTTACAATTGCATCCAAAAATAATATACCCCTGAATAAATCTAACCAAAGAGGTAAAAAAGACCTTTATTCAGAAAACTGTAAGACACTGATGAAAGAAATTGATTTTGACACAAACCCACAGAAAGATACACTGTGCTCATGGATTAGAAGAATTAATGTTGCTAAAATGAACGTACTACCCAAGCTAATCTACAGGTTAATGCAATATCTGTACAAATTCCAATGACAGTTTTTACAGAACTAGGAAAAATAATTCTAAAATTTATGTGTAACTACAAAAGATTTTGAATAGCCAAGACAACTGTGAGAAAGGAGAACTAGGCTAGAGGTAAAAGCTCCCTGATTTCAAACTACACTACAAAGCTACAGTAATCAAAACGGTATGATACTGGCACAAAAACAGACACATAGATCAATGAAACAGAATAGAGAGCCCAGAAGTAAGCCCACACTTACATGATCAATTAATCTATGACCAAAAATAGCAAGCATATACAATGGGAAAAACAGCCTCTTCAATAAATGATGTTAGGAAACTGAACAACTACATTGAAAAGAATTAAACTGGACTACTTTCTCATATCATATACAAAAATCAGAAACAAAACCCTCAAAATAGATGAACGATTCAAATGTAAGACCTGAAACCATACAACTCCTAGAAGGAAGCATAGGCAGTATGTACTTGATACTGTTCTTAACAATATACATGTATATGTGTGTGTCTATATATATATATTTGGTATGTCTCCTCATGCAAAATAAACAAAAGCAAAAATAAACAAATGGAACTAAATCAAGCTAAAAAGCTTTTCCAGAGCAAAGGAAACTATAGACACCAAGAAAAGGCAGCCTACTGAATGGGAGAAGATATTTGCAAATGATATACCTGGTTAATATCCAAATATTCAATGAACTTATACAACATCAGAAAACAAACAAGCTGATTAAAAAATGAACAGAGGAACTGAATAGGCATTTTTCCAAAGAAGAAATAAAGATGGCCAACAGATGCAGGGAAATATGTTCAACATCATTACTCGTCAGGGAAACGCAAACAAAAACCTCAGTGAGATATCACCTTACATCTATCAGAATGGCTGTTGTCAAAAGGACAACAAATAAGTGTTGGTGAGGTTGTGCAGAAAAGGGAACGTTTATGCACTGTTTGGAGGAATGTAATTTGGTGCAGCCAATATGGAAAATAGTATAGAGGTTCTTTAAAAAATTAAAAATAAAACTACCATGTGATTCAGGATTTTACTCCTGGGTGTTTATCTGAAGAAAACAAAAACACTAATTCAAACAGATGTATGTACCCCTATTTTCACTGTAGCATTATTTAAAATAGTCAAGATATGAAAGCAACCTAAGTGCTCATCAATAGATTAATGGATAAAGATGTCATATACATATATATAAACATATATATATATATATATATATATATATAAAATAGATGATGTAATATATTACATAGCTGTTAAAAAGAATGAGATTTTGCCATTTGAGACAACATGGGTGGACCTAATGGATATTTTGCCAAGTGAAATAAGTCATACTGAGAAAGGCAAATATAGTATGATTTCACTTATATGTGGAATCTAAAAAGCATAACTAATGAACAAACATAACAAAACCGAAACAGAGTCATTGATACAGAGGTGAAACAGGTGGTTACCAGATGGGCTGGGGTGGGAGAATGAATGAAATAAGTGAGGGAGATTAAGAGGTACAAACTTCTAGTTACAAAATAAATAAATCATAGGGATAAAATGTACAGCATGGGGAATATAGTCAATAATATCATAATATATTTGTATGGTGACAGATCATAACTAGACTTATCAGGGTGATCATTTTGTAATGTATAGAAATATTGAATCACTATGTTGAGCTTGGAGTTAATATAGTGTCAGTGTGTTATACTTCAATTTAAAAATAGTTTAAGTGGGTACTCAGAAAATAATACCTGCAAACTTATCATTTTATTTAAGTTAAAAAAATTAAAAATTAAGTATTCATTTGAATTTTTCCATAGACTGTGAAAATGAGTATGTTCAAAATTACAGTGATAACTTTTGATAATGTGATTTAACCTAGCTAGTAAAGATGTACAATTAGATGAGTATCCTGCCAAGTATGCATTAATCTTGAGTAAGAATAGTCTAGAAAATCAAGATTACTAAATATTTTGCTTACAGTTTTGCCATTTTGTAGGCACCATGGTGAGAATTTATTCAGTTTACTATAGAAGTACTTTTAAATCTTGAAAAGTGGCAAGGTATTTGGCAATTAATCCAGAAAGTGTTGTTAATTTATGCAATGTGAGAGCTGGCATATAGCAAGTTTGTCAGCTCAACACTGATAAATTGAATTGTAAGCTGTGTAAGTCACCACAAAGACTAGTACTTAGCAAATGCTCCAGTAATTTCAGCAACTGCTAGGAATGTTGCAATAGTAGTTGATGATGTTGTTGCTATTATTATTATTACTATTAGTGTTGTGCAATGCACTATGGTTGACCTTAAAGAGATTGCATAGGAGTCTATGACAACACTCTTTGCTCTTAAGAATCTAAATATTGTGCTCATTTATTCATTATTTTTTATTTTTTAAAGTTTTGAATGACTACCAAATAATAGCTAGATATTGGGAATGAAATGATGTCCAAGTCACTCCCTTTTCTTTCCTTCAGGAAGATAATAGTCTAGCAGAGGAGATATCAATAACTTGATGATCACAATTCCCTGTGATATACTCTTATAGGTTAATGCACAAAGTGCAGTGGGAGCACATAGGAGGGCCACAAAAAAGAAGGATTTCTTGTAGAAGATATCTAATCTGCATCTGTTTGACCAATGTAAATTTAGCCAAGCTTGGAGGTAAGAAAGGGTAAGGTGCTGTGGGCAGCTAATGAAATTTGATGAGAGATGCAATTGGGACTACTTCCTAAAGGATCATTAAAGCCATGTTGAGAACTTGAGGGTTTGATCTGCAGGCTGGGTTAACTGCCCAGAAGAATTGACTAGGAGTGACTAGGTAGGAAAATAATGTGGGGGACAGAGCTAATGAGAAATGTTAAGCCAATGTTGGCTCCTGGGAGAAGAACTGGTAAGAGCAAGACTGATCCCCATTAATAATAGGTGGTATTGAAGACAACTAGCAAAACAGGAATTTGATGACCACGGAAAAAGAGCAGCTCTAAGAATTGCAAAACTAGGAATAGGTGGTTGGTTACTGAATCACAGAGGGCCAGGACTGAATTTTTTTAAAAGATACCATTTGCCTCTAAATGTCATGGAGCTGAAATTATGAAGAGAATCAGAGGGTCAGACAACAAGAAGATGTCCTACCTGGAATTGGATGAGAAGTACCAGGTCTTTCAAGTACCAGAATATTGAGATTTCTGTAAAAAGAAGTTACAATGTTTCTCTTTCTCTGTAAATGTATTACTTACTGAAACTTTATTTTTTTAAAAAGGTATATTATATTCTTTTTAAATTAATTTAAAAAAATTATTTCATTGAAGTATAGTTGATTTACAATGTTGTGTTAATTTCTGTTGTACAGCAAAGTGATCCAGTTATACATATTTATACATTCTTATTCATATTCTTTTTCATTATGGTTTATCAGGATATTGAACATTGTTGCCTGTGCTATATTCAACAATGACCTTGTTGTTTATCCATTCTATATACCAGGGGTCCCCAACCCCTGGGCCATGTATCAGAGGTCTGTGGCCTGTTAGGAACTGGGCCAAATAGCCGGAGGTGAGTGGTGGGCTAGCAAGCAAAGCTTCATCTGCTGCTCCCCATTGCTCCCATTACCACCTGAACGATCCCCCCTCCTCAGTCTGTGGAAAAATTTTCTTCCACGAAACCGGTCACTGGTGCCAAAAAGTTGGGGGGCTTCCCTGGTGGTGCAGTGGTTTAGAGTCCGCCTGCCGATGCAGGGGACGTGGGTTCGTGCCCTGGTCCGGGAAGATTCCACATGCTGCGGAGCGGCTGGGCCCATGAGCCATGGCCACTGAGCCTGCGCGTCCGGAGACTGTGCTCCGCAACGGGAGAGGCCGCAACAGTGAGAGGCCTATGTACCGCAAAAAAAAAAAAAAAAAAAAAGGTTGGGGACAGCTACTATATATAATAGTTTGCATCTGCTATCCCAAACTCCCAATCCATCCCTCCTCCACCCCCACCTTGGCAACCACAAGTCTGTGAGTCTGTTTCATGGATAATTTCATTTGAGTCCACATAAATGATATCATATGGTATTTGCCTTTCTCTTTCTGACTTACTTCACTTAGTATGATAATCTCCAGGTCATCCATGTTGCTGCAAGTGGCATTATTTCATTCTTTTTTATGACTGAGTAGTATTCCATTGTATATATGTGTCACATCTTCTTTATCCATTCATCTGTTGGTGGACATTTAGGTTGTTTTCTTGTCTTGGCTATTGTGAATAGTGCTGCTATGAACATAGGGGTGCATGTATCTCTTTGAATTATAGTTTTGTCCAGATATATGCCCAGGTGTAGGATTGCTGGATCATATGGCAACTCAATTTTTAGTTTTTTGAGGAAACTCCATACTGTTTTCCATAGTGGCTGCATCAATTTACATTCCCACCAACAATGGAGGAGGGTACCCTTTTCTGCACACCCTCTCCAGCATTTGTTATTTGTAGAATTTTTTAAAAGGCTTTTCTTATTTATTTATTTGGTTGCACTGGCTGTTAGTTGTGGCTTGCCTGCTCCTTAGTTACAGCTCACCAGCTCCTTAGTTGTGGCATGAGAACTCTTACTCATGGCATGTGTGTGGGATCTAGTTCCCTGACCAGGGATCAAAACCGGGCCCCATGCATTGGGAGTTCGGAGTCTTACCGACTGTGCCACCAGGAAAGTCCCTGTACATTTTTTAATGATGGCCATTCTGACCGGTGTGAGGTGATACCTCATTGTGGTTTTGATTTGCATTTCTCTAATAATTAGTGATGTTGAGCATCTTTTCATGTGCCTGTTGGCCATCTGTACATCTTCTTTGGAGAAATGTTTATTTAGGTCTTCTGCCCAGTTTTCAACTGGGTTGTTTGGGTTTTTTGTTGTTGTCATTGTTGAGTTGTATGAGCTGTGTGTATATTTTGGAAATTAAGTCCTTGTCCGTAGCATAATTTGCAAATATTTTCTCCCAGGCCATAGTTGTCTTTACATTTCATTTTTGGTTTCCTTTGCTGTACAAAAGCTTGTAAGTTTGATTAGGTCCCATTTGTTTATTTTCTCTTTATCTCTATTGCCTAGGGAGATTGACCTATGAAAACATTAGTATGATTTACATCATATTCTTAAAATGCTCTATCACAGGGCAGGAGGAATTTATATTGAGAACTAAGTGTGTCTATTGTTAAACCACTGTATTTTTGCATTTCACCTAGAACAGTTGCTGAGTCTCTGCATTCATTGGTCTGCACTGCTTTACTTATAAAGTGCAGTTATATGTAACAGCTACTGGTCAGAACATTAAACAAAGACTGTTTATATCCTTGATCTGAAGCTCCAAGGAGCTGATGTAAAAGCTGGCCACTTGTGTACTGCTGACACATACACTGCCTTGTTCATAATTCTGAAGTCCTTTGAAATAGAGACAACATTTTCCAAGTTGTTCACTGCATTTGCAGTTACTGTCATCAGAAGGAGAAATGCTGAAGCTTCTTGTTGATTCCTGAAACTTTCCACAATATTTTTTAAAATATATTGATTGTGTATACCTAGTTTTCTTATGGTTCTCATAAACAGAAGATCAATAGAGGATCTAACTAAATTATATGACTGAATCATGTTGCTGTACACTTGAAACTAACACAATATTGTAAATCAACTATACTTCAATTAAAAAAATTTATATGATTAGAATTCTGAAGACTGTTGAAAAAATTATAGTTTACTAAATAAACAAGTAAGGACAATTCCCCTACACCTCTCTTGTGGGAGATTATTTTCCTTGAATAAATAAAAATGGGAAATGGTTTATGTAGGAAAATAGGAGAAATGGTCACTTATATACAGTAATATTTTAATTAATTTATTTGATGACTATGTGTTGAGTGCCTGTTGTATTTAAGAAAATATACTAAGTTATGGTAAAAATGGAAAAGCCAGATTTTGAACACCTGTATGACCAGGATTCCACCACTGAGCCTGAGTTTCTTCTATAAGCTGAGAGTCGTGGCAATTACCTCATTGCCACTGCCTTCAAAGAGATTACAGTTCAGAGTGTGAAATAGACAATAATCACCAAATCAGAAGAAGACAAGTAAAACTATACCTGTAGTAAGTGCAAAGAAAAGAAGGTGTATATTGCAATAAAATATATACATGATTATTTTGTTTTAGTTCTTAAAACTTGATCAATAATATCAAGGAAGTCTTTTCTGAGGAAGAGGTAATTGAACTGACAGAGCTATCCCCTGTTTGTTGTAAGAAGAGCTACATATTCTGTTGAAAAGAAATCTAGATTAAAAGTCAAGAGAGGGCTTCCCTGGTGGCACTGTGGTTGAGAGTCCGCCTGCCGATGCAGGGGACACGGGTTCATGCCCTAGTCCGGGAAGTGCCCACATGCCGTGGAGCGGCTGGGCCCGTGAGCCATGGCCGCTGAGCCTGCGCGTCCAGAGCCTGTGCTCTGCAGCGGGAGAGGCCACAACAGTAAGAGGCCCGCGTACTGCAAAAAAAAAAAAAAAAAAAAAAAAAAGAGTCAAGAGACATGGATCTTAGTGCCAGGATATTATAAACATGATGAGAATTTCCATTTTTGGACTATAAATTTCATGTGTGTCAAATAAAGCAAATAATAGTAGCTGGGTAACTCATCTCAGAATGAGATAAGATATGCAAAATGAATTTGAGTGTTTAAAGAGCTGCACTAATGTGAGACATTGCAATCATTGACCAAATTTTAGGATGAATTTTTTTCTTAACTTGTGATGCCAATATGTCATTTCTACAGTTTAAAATTGTATTGTCATTATATGTTATGTTGGAAGCTTCAGTGTCTTAAAAACTATTTCTAGACAGTAGAATAGTCAAATTAATAGTTAGCAGAAGTAATATGAAACCTGAAAAACATGACAAATTTAAATCGAGATTAGGAAGTAAAGTTTTAGTTAAATACTTCCCGTTATCCTCATCCTCTCTGGCTTTCAATTAAAGAATTCTGTTTCCCCCTAGTGAATAAATTGATTCTTATATTCTTTTCAGAATATGTATATAGAGATTTGATATTGTGATCCATTCCATAAGTTAGATTTTGTGAAAATAATTAATTATGGATATATTCCTTACCTGAGCATTTCTAAGAAAAATATAACACACAAAAATTTAATTATAGTGATTAAGTTAAGTAATTTATTTTAAAGAATCTATATTTTTAATATGAATTTAATCCACATATTAGCTCTCATGGAATGAGAACAAAATAATGGTCATATAATTCCATCAACATCTAAAATGTTTCCCAAGTTTATCTGTAATTTTCTTTACAAATTTAGATACGTGTTGGCTTATTTTAGTTTTCCTTTTTATATTGATTAATTTTCATAATATTTTACTTGGTTTTGCTTTTAAATGTGTCAAACTAGAGCTGGGTCATGTTAATACTGAGCTCTAAAGCTGGTTTCTACTCCGCATTCTTTTTCTTAAAAGTCAATGTAGTGTTAAGCATTTCCATCGAAGTATTTAGTTTCAGTTTTTTTTTTTTTAAGCTGTAATTACATACTTGACCCTCAAAACAAATAATTACTGTATTATGAAGAACTAGCCTAGCTCAAAAAGATGTCTGGCCTTTGCCCTTGCTTTGTGGACATAATCTATGTCATACCTAATAGAAGTGTCTTGGTTAGGATTGGGACCAATCATGTGATTTAGGGAGCATTGTGCAATATCAGTTCACCTAGATACTGAGTCCAACCCTATGGGCAAGCAAGCAAGCAAGCAAGCATGCCTTCCAAATGAAGCCATAATAAAAAATTCTGGACACTGAAGCTCAGGTGTGCTTCCCTGCTTGGCAGTACCTCATAGGTACTGTCATACTTTGACACCAGGATGGTAATATATTCTGAGGACAATGGAACTTTCTTTTCTGAATCTCTTCATTTGGCTCATTTTTTAATGTGTATTCTTTACCAGTAATAAACCATAACCATTAAGTGTAATAGTTTTCAGTGGAGTTCTTTGAGTCCTTTGAATCTAAGAGTGGTTTGGGGAACCCCCTGAACTTGCAGTTGGTGTTAGAAATGAGAGTGATCTTGTGTGGACTCTTCCCTCTAATTTTCTAGTTGGACCCTACATCCTTGCAGTTGGAATCAGTAGTCTTGGCAGACTAAGCAATCTGGAGGACTTGTGTCCTATACTTCACAGTTTGGCTAACTCCAGGAATATGACAATATCTAAATTTCCCAAATTTCTTAAACTCAGAGATAACTCCATATTTTTCAGTTAAAATTAATTTTTAAAAATTAAATAACTTGTAGTGTATCACCTGTTAGTAATGCCTCCTTGAATCAGGCATAGTTTGTAATCCTTTAACAAACTAATTTGTAGATTTCCTTATAATTAATCCTCACTTTCAGGATGGAAGAATGGGGTTTACTATATCCTAAGTCCCAGTCTTTTCTTGTTCCCATAGTTTGAATAGAAAGTTTGTGTAGCACTAATCATATATAGAAAAATTCTTTCACAACTAATTTACTGGGGATCATTATAGATCATATTGTGATTTAACTTTAAAAAAGTTATTTCTTGGGCTTCCCTGGTGGCGCAGTGGTTGAGAATCTGCCTGCTGATGCAGGGGACACGGGTTCATGCCCCAGTCTGGGAAGATCCCACATGCCGCGGAGAGGCTAGGTCCATGAGCCATGGCCACTGAGCCTGCGTGTCTGGAGCCTGTGCTCCACAATGGGAGAGGCCACAACAGTGAGAGGCTCACGTACTGCCAAAAAAAAAATAAAAAGTTATTTCTTCCTTTCAAACAGTAAAAATTTAAACTAAAATTATAAGACATCTTCCCTGATATCAAAACTCACCTTAGGAAAATTTAAAACAGCTGACTTCTCAATAGAGAACACTACAAGAGTTATGTCAGGTGACCTCAAATATATAAACACTGCAATGTGAGGGGGTCTATTTTGTGTATGTGCAGAGGTAAAACTAGAATCAACATCAGGAAGGCAGATTTTCTTTCAGTGATGTCTCCTCTCATACTGAAATTGTCACTGCAGAGACATGCTCAAACTTCAGAGATTTACGTTTGCTCTACTGAACACAATAAATATGGTCTCTTTCAGTTCTTCAAACTTATAATGTTAGGATGTTTCTAATCTCATTTTTCTGATGATGAATGAATCTGCTAGGAAATTAAAACAAATATATACACTCACACAGCTATTTATTTATTTATTTAGCCATCTATCCTTTTTATTAAAACTTGATTTCTTTAGAGTAGTTTTATGTCTACCCATGTTGACACAAATGACAAGATTTCATTCTTTCTAATGGATGAGTAATAGTTCACTGTATAGATATACAGTTTTTTAATTCATCTATTTATGGACACTTAAGTTGCTTCCATATTTTGACTATTGTAAATAATGTTGTGATGAATATATGGGTGCATGTATCTTTTTGAATTAGTGTTTTTGTCTTCTTTGGGAAAATACTCAGGAGGGGAAATGTTGAACTGCATGGTAGTTCTATTTTTAATTTATTAAGGAACTTCCATACTGTTTTCCATAGTGGATTCACTAATTTACATTCCTCCCAACAGTGCACAAGGATTTCCTTTTCTCCATATCCTCACCAACGCTTGCTATTTGTTGTCTCTTTGGTGAGAGACATTCTGACAGATGTGAGGTGATATCTCATTGAAGTTTTCATTTGCATTTCCCTGAATTTTAGTGATGTTGAGCATCTTTTCATGTGTCCGTTGGCTATCTGTATTTCTTCTTTGAAAAAATATCTATTCAGGTCTTCTGCCCATTTTTTAATCAAGTTGTTTGGTCTTTTTTGTTGTTGAGTTGTATGGGCTCTTTGTTATTTTGGATATTAATTCTTTATCAGATATGTCATTTGCAAATATGTTCTCCCATCCCTGTCTTTTCATTTTGTTAGTAGTTTTCTTCACTGTGCTAAAGCTTTTGAGTTTGATGCAGTCCATTTCTTTATTTTTACTGTTTTTTTCCTTGCATGATGAGACATAGCCATAAAAATATTGCTAAGACTAATGTCAAAGAAGATGCTTCCTATGTTTCCTTCTAGGAGTTTTATAGTTTCGAGCATTACATTTAAGTCTGTCATCTATTTTGAGTTTACTTTTGTATATGGTAAGAGAAGGTCATCCAGTTTTATTTTTTGTATGTAGCATGTAGCTTTCTAGTTTTCCCAGCACCATTTATTGAAGAGGCTGTTTTTTCCATTGTATATTCTTGCCTTTTGGGTCATAGATTAATTGACTATGTAAATTTGGGTTTATTTCTGGGCTCTCTATTCTGTTTCATTGATCTATGCTTTTTTGTTGCCAGTACCATACTGTTTTGATCACTGTAGCTTTGTAGTATAGTTTGAAATCAGGGAACTTGAGACCTCTAACTTTGTTCTTCTTTTTCAAGATATTTTGTGTTTCCATACGAATTTTGGAATTATTTGTTCTACTTTTGTAGAAAATATCATTGGAATTTTTGTAGGTTATGTATTGAATCTGTAGATTGCCTTGGGTGGTATGGTCATTTTAACAACATTAATTCTTTCAATCCATGAACATAATATATCTTTCCATGGGTTAATGTCAAAATCAATTTCTTTTATCAGTGTCTTATAATTTTCTGAGTAAAAGTCTTTTACCTCTTTAGCTAGATTTATTCTGAGGCATGTTGTTCTTTTTGATGCAATTGTAAAAGTAAACTGTTTTCTTAAATTCTCTTACTGATAGCTTGTTGTTAGTATTTAGAAATGCCACAGATTTGTGTGTATTAATTTTGTTCCTATAAATTTACTGAATTCATTTGTGCTTTTTAATAGTTTTCTAGTGGTGTCGCTAGGATTTTCTATATATAGTATCATGTCATGTCATCTGCAAAAGTCCATTTACACTTAAAGTAATTACTGATTTATATGTACTTATTGTCATTTTGTTAATTGTTAGGAGGTTGTTTTTATATATTTTTTTGTTACTTTCTTCTTTAGCTCTTTTTCCTTTGATTTGATGACTCTCTTTAGTGTTATGTGTGGATTCCTTTCTCTTTTTTGTGTGTGCTTGTATATGTTATAGATTTCTGGTTTGTGGTTATCTTTACGTGTATATATAACAACATACACATATGTTAAGTTGATGATCTCTTTATGTTTGAATGTAATATAACAACCTTGCTTTTTCACTTCTCTCACTATTTTTAACGTTTTCGACATTATATTTCACATATTTTTGTTTTGGGTATACTTTAACCACTTTTTCTGGATATAGAGTATTTTACTACTTTTGCTTTTTATCCTTCTTACCATCTTTATTAATGGTTGATCTACTACCTTTATTGTATATGTGCCTTTACTAATGGGATTTTTCTTTTTATATAATTTTTATATTTCTCTTTGTGGTATTTTCTGCTTAGAAACATCCTTCTGACATATCTTGTAAAACTGGTTAAATGTTGTTGAACTCATTTAATTTTGCCTGTCTGTGAAAATCTTGATCTCACCTTCAAAATTGAATTATAGCCTTGCCTGGTAGAGTATTCTTGTTTGTCATTTATTTCCTTTCGTCACTGTGAATATATTATGCCACTTTTATTTTGGCTGCAAAGTTTCTCCTGAAATGTCACTTGATAGACTTATGGTAGCTTCCTTGTACATAGCTAATGTTGCCGACCTTCTGTACAGTCATAAGTCTGTGTATAACTTAGAGTTGGCTGTTTGTATCCATAGTTCTTCCATAGCCACATTTTTTTCCATATCTATGTTTCTGCATCTGTGGATTCTACCAACTGTAGTTTGTGTAGCTCTGTAGTATTTACTATTGAAAAAAATCCACATGTATGTTGGTTTGTGAAGTTCAAACCCATTTTTTTCAAGGTTCAACTCTAGTTGCTTTTCCCTTGCTGCTTTTACAATTCTTTCTTTATTTTTTGCCATTTTTCATTACAGTGTGTCATGTCTCTTTGGGTTGATCTTTTTTGGACTCTCCATGATTCCTGGACCTGAATATCTGTTTCCTTTCCCAGGTTATAAGTGCTTTCAGCTGTTATTTCAACAACTAAGTTCTCTGCCTCTTTCTGTCTCTTGTCCTTCTGGGACCCCTATAATGCAAATATCAGCATGCTTGTTGTTGCCATAGGTCGCTTAACCTAGCCTCACTTTTAAAACTGTTTGTCATTTTCCTATGTAGCTTTAGTGATTTCTACTAATCTGTCTTCCAGTTTGCTGATTTGTTCTTTTGTATCATCTAATCTACTATTGATTGATTCAAGTCTATTTTTTATTTCAATCATTGTATTCTTCAGCTCTGTTATTTTTCTTCTTTATATTTTCTAACTATTTGTTAAACTTCTTTCTCTGGAGTTTGTTGAGTAACTTTACGATCATTACCTTGAACTCTTTATTGAGTACATTGCTTATCTCTACTTCTCTTTTAGATTTTTACCTTGTTCCTTCATTTGGAACACATTCCTCTGTTACCTCATTTTGTCTAATTCTCTATTTTTATTTCTGTGTGTTAAGTAGTTGGGTTACATTTCTTAATCTTGAAGAATTGGCCCTGTGTTGGAGACATCCTGTGGGGACCAGCAGCATACCCTTTTCTGGTCACCAAAGTTACATGCTCTATGGGTAGCTCCTATGTGGGCTGTGTAAGCTCTGTGTTGTGGTATGTCTGACTAATGTGGGCATACCTGTAGGCAGGGCTGGCCCATGGACCAGTTGTCTGCCAGGCCCTGCCTCTTGTAGAGACCATTGGCCTGTTGGTGGGGAGGCCAGGTTCTGGAGCAACTGGCTACAGGACGTGTGTTTTCCTGTACCTGGTTCCAGCTTGCTGGTGGATTGGCCTGGGTACTTGCCTGGCTGTGCACCCTGGAAAGTTTAGTACTGATGCTGACCAGCTGGTGGCAGGTAAGCCCCCAGATCTAATAAGCTTCTTGAGAGGACTCCAAAATTTCATTTGCAAACACCAGTGTCCTCATGGTAGAAGGAGCTCCTCATAATGGCTTCTGCCAGCAGTCTCTGTTTCCTACAACCCTCCAGCTCTCCTGTACACAAGCCTCACTGGCCTTCAAAACCAGACATTCTGAGGACTCATCCTCCTGCTGCAACACCCCTGGACTGGGGATACACTGGTATGGTGCTTGGATCCCTTGCTTCTTGAGGAGAACCTCTTCAATTTTGATTAACCTCTTGTTTTTGAGTCACCTACCCAGGTGTTTGGGTCTTGACTATACCACATCTCCAGCCCTCTTACCCGCCTTGTAGTTTCTTCTTTATCACTTTAGTTGTTGAAAATCTTTCCTGGTAATCTTCATGTTCTCATTGATAGTTGCTCTGTAAACAGTTGTAATTTTGTTATGCCTTTGGGAAGAAGTAAGCTCTGGGTTTTCCTCTTCTGCCTTCTTGGGCAGCCCTCCACACAGCTCTATATTTAGATAGTACTTGTTAGAAGATGGTGTGACTTTCATGTGAGGGATGCAAATTTTTTGGATTCTATCAGCCTCCACATTGCCTGATGGGATGGTTTCTAATCATCTTTTTGACAGGAGTTGTCTCAGTCTGGCAGTAAATTATATGTCTAAGGCCTCACACAAAAGACCAAGAACTTAAATTGCCTGTATTTTGGTAATAGCTCTATGTATCTTGTTTATTTTAAAAATACCAGAAGACAAAAAACAAAAATGGCAGTGATCCTCTGAAGAAGGAAGAAAGAAAACAGAAAATTAAATTCTCAGTTTTGCTCAAAATGCCATTGCCAATGGCATTTGCATTTGAAATAAGAGCACTGAAGTGCTTCTTTCATTATGCTATTTAATACAATATGGCCAAGTATGTTTTTTTTTAAAGTTGTTTTCATTACTAATTCAATGTATGAAACATTACTTCCATAATACCCCAAAAGGATCTAGGAAAGCAACCCATAATCAAACCCATTAATATTTCTTTACTGAAACATAAATTATCTCAATAACCATGGTAAAGCATCTCTAAAAATCCTCATATCAGTTCAAATCAGACTCTATGCTGAATGAGTTTTCAATCTGTCTGAATTTTAGGATTGTGGATGAGAGATTAGAGACCTGTACAGTGAATGTTGTCCAACAATGTAAACAAATAACATTTTGGTTATTTTTTTCCTTTAGGAAAATTTTAGGAGTAACATTGTTTATGTTTCAAATTCTTATAAGGTACAAATAGTAAAAAGTTTTTGTGAGCTTAGAGTTTAACAAGTTATAACTGGCTTTTCTATTCCATTCTCTTATTTACAACTCTATTTCTGTTGCTTACCATAGCACCTAGCTTTTGGAGGTGAAAAAACGCATCATTATTAAATGAATTCCTTTTACTCACTGATTTAGGAAGTCTATTGAATGCACAGCTACTAACTTGACAATGTTATTCAAAAAGATACTGTTAAGGACACCCTTACTTTTTCATAGAATCATTAGATAATCAAGCATAGATTCATGTTAAAGGAATGTACTCAATTTTAAAGTGAGTTTTATGACAACAGAAAATCACCTTACAAATAATACTCAAGAGCATCCTTGTTGGTGACCCTTCAAATATCTGTAAATAGGAGAGCTGCTGCTGTGAAATTTCTTGTAAGTTACAGCAGAGCTGGAAACTTGTCAACTTCCCACATTTCCCCTACAACTTGATACTGAAACTGCAAGAGGCATTCAAATAACCTTTCCCAGAGTTATGGATGTGGAACTAAGGCCACAGAGATAAGAGACTTGCACAGAAGACCAAAGTCAGAGGCTACAGTCAAACCAGAATCCAAGACTCTTAGACAATTCTCCCTAGCATGAAGTTTTGTTTTATGTTGTTAGAGGCAAAAAGAAATTAAAAAAAAAAAAATCCTCTGGATGTTTCAGTCTATCTATAATTATAATAATTGCAATAAACTTACAAAAAATGAAGGCAATTTTCAAGGCATAATTAATAGAGCTTTTCCCTTTTGATGCCTTTCAGCAAATCGTTGCCTTCTTTTCTGCCATACCACTAACCATTGCCAGTAGTAAAATATTAATGTACTGTAAAATCTGTGGAGATCTGCCTTTTATTTTTGTACCTAACAAACTCCGTGTATAATTTTGTAACCATGTGGCCCCACCCTGAATTACAGCTGTAAGCTACATGCATTAATAAGATGGAAACTACCAGGAATGAAATAAGCCATTGAAAGTGGTTAGGAAGGCCAAAGAAGGAAAACTGAAATCCTTTTGACAAGCAGTTTCTGAAGCTGCTGACATTCCTTTAAAAGGCCTTTTTCATGTTGGCTCACAGAGAGGCTTTGCATAACACACCAAGTAAAACCTATAACTGCTGCTGCAATACAAGGCACTAACAGTTTTTCATAAGACCTGGAAGGAAAATGGACAAACTTTCCTACTGCTGACATTTCAGTTTGAAGCTATGTTTTTCAAGTGTTGGATAAAAAAAACAAATACATAACTTCTTTTAGGATGTATTGCTGGTCAATATCTACCTCTTTCATTTCCTTGAGAGCTGTGTATTGCAATGTCATAAATATTTTTAAAGATATTTTATAAATTACAAAAATGAAGTAACCTTTTTAAACACTGGATCTGTGCTACATAAACTTAAGAATAGCCAGAACATAGTAAGAGGGAGAAATGTACTTTTTCTTTTTGTTACCTCATGGTTTACAATTTTGGTCAATAAACAACATGGAAAATAATGCCATGGCCCATCTTAAAATAAAATAATATTAATTAGAAAACCAGCTAACAATATCATTTGTTATTTTTTTATCCTTCTGATTACTATCAATAATTTCAGATAATTATAATTCATTTTTACTAAATTCATCTACAAGTTAATAATAGCACAAAATAATCTTAATAAATTATTTTGGTAGTAATTCTCTTTGTCAGTAGAATCTGGTTGTCTAATAGGTATCTGATACTTGCAAGGACTCTGTTGAGTTATGTAGAAGCAATCACCATAGAATAGTTATTTAAGAGCTAAAGCATGTTTGTGGAAAATAAATAAATATAACTATCCTACATGAAAATTAAAAATATACTATCGTGATGTGCCAAAACCCCACAATATACGGTTATGTTATACATGAAATAAACAGTTCTTTCTGTTATTTACAGTAATACACTCCACCTTGGTCCAGGCCCAAGACAGACCGGCCTTATACTAAATAAATGTTTTCTTTTTTTTTTTTTTTTTTTTTTTAAGTATTAGCTGTTTTTTGTTTGTTTGTTTGTTTATACTGCAGGTTCTTATTTGTCATCAATTTTATACAAATCAGTGTATACATGTCAATCCCAATCACCCAATTCAGCACACCACTATCCTCACCCCACTGCTGTTTTCCCCACTTGGTGTCCATACGTTTGTTCTCTACATCTGTGTTTCAACTTCTGCCCTGCAAACTGGTAAATCTGTACCATTTTTCTAGGATCCACATACATAAGTTAATATATGATATTTGTTTTTCTCTTTCTGACTTACTTCATTCTGTATGACAGTCTTTAGATCCATCCCTGTCTCAACAAATGACTCAATTTCGTTCCTTTTTATGGCTGAGTAATATTCCATTGAATGTATGTACCACATCTGCTTTATCCATTCTTCTGTCAATGGGCATTTACATTGCTTCCATGACCTAGCTATTGTGAATAGTGCTGCAATGAACATTGGGGTGCATGTGTCTTTTTGAATTGTGGTTTTCACTGGGTATATGCCCAGTAGTGGGATTTTTGGATCACTTGGTAATTCTATTTTTAGTTTTTAAGGAACCTCCATACTGTTCTCCATATTGGCTGTATCAGTTTTCATTCCCACCAACAGTGTAATAGGGTTCCCTTTTCTCCACACCCTCTCCAGCATTTATTTTTTGTAGATTTTCTGATGAAGGCCATTCTGACAAGTGTGAGGTGATACCTCATTGTAGTTTTGAATTACATTTCTCTAATAATTAGTAATGTTGAACAGCTTTTCATGTGCTTCTTGGCTATCTATATGCCTTCTTTGGAGCAATGTCTATTTAGGTCTTCTGCCCATTTTTGGATTGGGTTGTTTGTTTCTTTAATATTGAGCTGCATGAGCTGTTTATATATTTTGAAGATTAATCCTTTGTCCATTGATTCATTTGCAAATATTTTCTCCCATACTGAGGGTTGTCTTTTTGTCTTGTTTATGGTTTCCTTTGCTGTGCAAAAGTTTTGAAGTTTCATTAGGTCCCATTTGTTGATTTTTGTTTTCATTTCCATTACTCTAGGAGGTGGATCAAAAAAGATCTTGCTGTGATTTATGTCAAAGAGTGTTCTTCCCATGTTTTCCTCTAAGAGTTGTATAGTGTCCGGTCTTACATTTAGGTGTTGAATCCATTTTGAGTTTATTTTTGTGTATGGTGTTAGGGAGTGTTCTAATTTCATTCTTTTAAATGAAGCTGTCCAGTTCTCCCAACACCATTTATTGAAGAGACTGTCCTTTCTCCATTATATATCTTTGCCTCCTTTGTCATAGATTAGTTGACCATAGGTGCATGGGTTTATCTGTGGGCTTTCTATCTTGTTCCATTGATCTATATTGCAATTTTTGTGCCAGTACCATATTGTCTTGATTACTGTAGCTTTGTAGTATAGTCTGAAGTCAGGGAGTCTGATTCCTCCAGCTCCGTTTTTACCTTCAAGACTGCTTTGGCTATTCGGGGTCTTTTGTGTCTCCTTACAAATTTTAAGATGATTTGTTCTAGGTCTGTAAAGGGTGCCATTGGTAATTTGATAGGTATTGCGTTGAATCTGTAGATTACTTTGGGTAGTACAGTCATTTTCATAATATTGATTCTTCCAATCCAAGAACATGGTATATCTCTCCATCTGTTGGTGTCATCTTTAATTTCTTTCATCAGTGTCTTATAATTTTCTGCATACAGGTCTTTAGTCTCCCCAGGTAGGTTTATTTCTGGGTATTTTATTCTTTTTGTTGCAATGGTAAATAGGGGTGTTTACATAATTTCTCTTTCAGATTTTTATCAGTGGTGTATAGGAATGCAAGACATTTCTGTGCATTAATGTTGTATCCTGTAACTTTACCAAATTCATTGATTAGCTCTAGTAGATTTCTGGTGGCTTTTTTAGGATTCTCTATGTATATTATCATGTCAGCTGCAAACAGTGACAATTGTACTTCTTCTTTTCCAATTTGTATTCCTTTTATTTCTTTTTCTTCTCTGATTGCTGTGGCTAGGACTTCCAAAACTATGTTGAATAATAGTGGTGAGATTGGACATCATTGTCTTGTTCTTATCTTAGAGGAAATGCTTTCAGTTTTTCACCATTGAGAATGATGTTTGCTGTGGGTTTGTCATATATGGCGTTTATTATGTTGAGGTAGTTTCCCTCTATACCCACTTTATGGAGAGTTTTTATTATAAATGGGTGTTGAATTTTGTCAAAAGGTTTTTCTGCATCTCTTGAGATGATCATATGGCTTTTATTCTTCAATTTGTTAATATGTTGTATCACGTTGATTGATTTGTGTATATTGAAGAATCCTTGTATCCCTGGGATAAATACCACTTGATCATGGTGTATGATCCTTTTAATGTGTTGTTGGCTTCTGTTTGCTAGTAACTTGTTGAGGATTTTTGCATCTATATTCACCGGTGATATTGTCTGTAATTTTCTTTTTGTGTAGTATCTTTGTCTGGTTTTGGTATCAGGATAATGGTGGCCTCATAGAATGAGTGGGGGAGTGTTCCTTCCTCTGAAATTTTTTGGAATAGTTTGAGAAGGCTTGGTGTTAGCTTTTCTCTAAATATTTGATAGAATTCACCTGTGAAGCCATCTGGTCCTGGACTTTTGTTTGTTGGAAGATTTTTAATCACAGTTTCAATTTCATTACTTGTGATTGGTCTGTTCATATTTTCTGTTTCTTCCTGGTTCAGTCTTGGAAGGTTATACCTTTCTAATAATTTGTCCATTTCTTCCAGGTTGTCCATTGTATTTGCAGAGAGTTGCTTGTAGTAGTCTCTTAGGATGCTTTGTATTTCTGCAGTGTCTGTTGTAACTTCTCCTTTTTCATTTCTAATTTTATTGATTTGAGTCCTCTCCCTCTTTTTCTTGATGTGTCTCGCTAATGGTATATCAATTTTGTTTATTTTCTCAAAGAACCAGCTTTTAGTTTTCTTAATCTTTGCTATTGTTTTCTTTGTTTCTATTTCAAATATTTCTGCTGTGGTCTTTATGATTTCTTTCCTTCTGCTAACTTTGGGTTTTGTTTGTTCTTCTTTCTCTAGTTCCTTTAGGTGTAAGGTTAGATTGCTTACTTGAGATTTTTTCTTATTTCTTGAGGTAGGCTTGTATAGCTATAATCTTCCCTCTTAGAACTGCTTTTGCTGCATCCCATAGGTTATGGATCACCATGTTTTCTTTGTCATTTGTCTCTAGGTATTTTTTATTTCTTCTTTGTTTTCTTCAGTGATCTCTTGGTTATTTAGTAATGTATTCATTAGCCTCCATATTTTTGTGTTTTTTAAGTTTTTTCCCCTGTAATTCATTTCTAATCTCATAGTGTTGTGGTCAGAAAAGATGCTTTGTATGATTTCAATTTTCTTAAATTTACTGAGGCTTGATTTGTGACCCAAGATGTGATCTATCCTGGAGAATGTTCGGTGCGCACTTGAGAAGAAAGTGTAATCTGCTGTTTTTGGATGGAATGTCCTATAAATATCAATTAAATCTATCTGGTCTATTGTGTCATTTAAAACTTCTGTTTCCTTATTTATTTTCACTTTCAATGATCAGTCCATTGGTGTAAGTGAGGTGTTAAAGTCCCCCATTATTATTGTGTTACTGTCAATTTCCTCTTTTTTAGCTGTTAGCCGTTGCCTTATGTATTGAGGTGCTCCTATGTTGGGTGCATACATATTTATAATTGTTATATCTTCTTCTTGGATTGATCCCTTGAACATTATGTAGTGTCCTTCCTTGTCTCTTGTTACATTCTTTATTTAAAGTCTCTTTTATCTGATATGAGTATAGCTACTCCAGCTTTCTTTTGATTTCCATTTGCAGGAACATCTTTTTCCATCCCCTCACTTTCAGTCTGTATGTGCTCCTAGGTCTGAAGTGGGTCTCTTGTAGACAGCATATATATGGGTTTTGTTTTTGTATCCATTCAGCAAGCCTGTGTCTTTTGGTTGGAGCATTTAATCCATTCACGTTTAAGGTAGTTATCGACATGTATGTTCGTATGACCATTTTCTTAATTGTTTTGTTTTTCGTTACATGGGCCTCTTACTGTTGTGGCCTCTCCCGTTGCAGAGCACAGGCTCCGGACATGCAGGCTCAGCGGCCA
>RJWK010026154.1:0-11484 GCA_004363435.1 Platanista minor
TTGGTTGGCCATACTTGTGTGGGGCTATTTCTGGATTCTCTATTCTGTCCTACACATCCATATGTCTACCCTTTGCCAACACTATACAGTCTTGATTGCTGTAGCTATATAACAGGTCTTAGAAATTGGGTGGAATGATTCTTCTACAACTTTATTCTTTTTCAGAATGGCTTTAGCTCTTCTAGTTCCTTTGCCTTTCCATATAAATTTTAGAGTAATCTTGTCTATATCTGTAAAAATACTTGTAGGGATTTTGTTAAATCTATATATCAATTTGAGAAGAATTGATGTCTTCACTGTAAGTGTTATAATCCATGAAAATGGTTTATCTTTCCACTTATTTAGATCATCTCTGATTTCTTTCACGAGCATTTTATAGTTTTCAGCATGCAAGTCCTGTACATACCTATTAAAGAATTAGACTTACACCTAAGTATTTTTTTTAAAGCAGTTATAAGTGGTGTGGTGTTTTTTATTTTAGTTTCCATGTGTTTGTTAGTATATTGACATACAGTTGATCTTTTAAAATTATTTATTTCAATTGTAAAATATACATAGGATAACATTTACCATTTTAGCCATTTTTAAGTATACAGTTTAATGGCACTTAATACATTCACATTGTTGCACAACCATCACCCCATTCATCTCCAGAACTTTTTCATTATCCTATACTGAAGCTGTACCCCTTAAACAATAACTCCCCATTCTTCCCTCCCCCAGCTCCTGGCAACCATGATTCTAATTTTGGTCTCTATGAATTTGACTACCCTTAAGTACCTCATATAAGTGCTCTCAAACAGTATTTGTCCTTTTTGTGACTGGCTTATTTCACTTAGCATAATGCCTTCAAAGGTTATTCCCCGTTGTAGCATGTGTCAGAATTTCATTCCTTTTTAAGATTGAATAATATTCTACCATATGTATATACCATATTTTTTGTTTATCCTTTCATCTGTCAATAGATATTTGGGTTGCTTCCACCTTTTGGCAGTTGTGAATAATGCTGCTCTGAACATGGGTGTACAAATATCTGTTTAAGTCCCTGATTTCAATCCTTTTGTGTATATACCTATTTCTCTTCTTTGGAGAAATGTGTGTCAAGTCCTTTGCATGATTGACTTTTAAGACTTCTCTATATATTCTGGATATTAATCTCTTATCAGATATGTGATTTGTCCTGTGTCTTTGCTGAACTTACTTATAGCTCTTGTTTTATAGAGTCCTTGAGATTTTCTGCATAGACTATTACGTCATATACAAGTAAAAACAGTTTAATTTCTTCTTTTCCAATCTGTATGCCTTTTAGTTCCTTTTCTTGCCTTATTGCATTGGCTAGAATGTCCAGAGCTATTTTGAATAAAAATTGTGAGAGCAGACATCCCTGCCTAATCTTAGAGGGGAAAGTATTCACTCTTAATCAAGTTGAGGAAGATCCCCTATATTCCTAGTGTCCTGAGAGTTTTTATCATGCATGGCTGTTGAATTTGTCAAGTGTATTTTCTGCATCAGTTGATGTCATCATGTAATTTTTCTTCTCTGTAGTAGATTATATTGATGCTTTTCGAATACTGAATCAGCCTGGCATCCCTGGGATAAACCGAACTGCTAAATTCTGTTTGCCAACATTTTGGAAAGGATTTTTGCGTGCAAATTCATAAGGGGTACTAGTTTGTAGTTTTCTTTTTTGTATTGCCTTTGTCTGTTTGGGTTCACTCCTTTTTTACTTTCTGAAAGAGACTGATAAAATTGGTGTTAATTCTTCTTTAATTGTTTGGTAAAGTTCTCCAGTGAAACCATCTGGGTCTGGATATTTCTTTTTCAGGGATTAATCGCAAATTCAATTTCTTCACTAATTATAGGGTTATTTACATTATCTATTCCGTGTAGGGTAAGTTTTGGCAGTTTTGTGTTTTTTGAGGTTATTATCTAAACGTTTCCTTTCTTGCTAGGCTGTCCCTTTCCTGGTCCTTTGGTTAGATTGAGAAGGCTTTTCATGGTACTTTTATGTTTTTGGTCTGTATGCTGGTGTTTTAAGTTTCCAGCTTTTCCAGTATATGCCATCTGGAATCAAAGGGCAATAAGAAAACACAGGGAGCTCACCACCGTGTCCTTCCTCGGGTCTCCGAGACCCTACTGGGCTGTCGCCTTCTCTCACCTTTCCGTGTCTTCTTATGTTTGTTTTATATATGATGCCAAGGGTTTTCAGTTGTAACTTAGTGGGACAATAGGGAAAAGGAGGTCTTTTTCATCTTCCTGCAAGTGGAAGCCCTCTTGTCTTTTATTTAATTTTTAAAAAGTCCAAAATTTGGCTTTATTTAATTTTTAAAAAGTCCAAAGAACGATTTTTTACTAGTTAGGAATTGTTTAAACTATCACGTTGTTTTAGCTGTGCGTTTCTGTGTCTTGAAAAATATTAAACCTGTTACAGGTAGTTAATGTGTGGTAGATGGATGACTGAGAAAAATCGGTAAATTTATTGCCTGGTAAAAATTTGAACCTGATAAAATCTGATCCAAGTTTTATAAATGGCTTTTTTTTATCACTCTACTCTTACTTCCTATATTAACTTTCAGAGTGATTATAGCAACCAGTTTTAGGTTTAAAAATTCAGAAAAGAAAATCAAGTTTTGAAAGAGTAGATCTGTGACGATAAGCCCAGTTCTGATAGATGAAACTGTAACCGAAAGTGGGATCCAGCTGCTCGGCGCTCAAAAGCCAATAAAAAGGCCAGGTTTGTGGAAAGGAAAGTTTGCTTTACTTTGGATGCTGTCAACAGGGGGTGGGGGAGGGCGGACGCCTGTCCAAAGGCCGACTCCCCCCTCCCCCGACAATGAGTGGACAAGAGCTTCTACAGACGGAGGGGGCTGCATGCAGAAACAGCACAGCCAGCTCTGACAGTCGTCTTGAAATTTGGTCATCGGTGGTCTGACCAGCGTCATCTCGATTGTTTTATGTACAGTTAATCTTCAGTTCCAGGGTCGGTTTGTTTCCATTTCTTTGAGGCCAGTTCTCGGAATTGTGGCAGCTTATGCCGTGGCTGCAGTCTGGTCCACCATGTATTTCACTTCTTCCACCTGGCGGGGGTTTCAGTACCTATAAGACAGCTCGCAGGATGTGGCTCAGAATGTTATCTGTAGCCCTTGAGGAGGAACTAAAGGTCCTTGACTCTGCTTAATAACTAAACTATTATTATTTGGTCTCCTTTGACTGTTTTCCTCTGTTTCTGCAGTTTCTCACTTCTCTGATTAAACTTATTCTTTGGCTAAAGTTTACAGACAAAAGGCAGGCTGAGGACATGGGGAGGCAAGGACCATAGGGTCCTGCTCCGTTTCAATACCACTGTGACGGTCCCTTCCTCCTGAGGTTTTGATGTTCTTAAATGTACTTTCAAGGGACCATCAGTTTCTCTGTCTTGTTCTCATCTATTGTTAATATATTAGCTTTTTAGTCTCCACAGATTCACTTTATCATATAACAGATAAAATTAAACAGAAATCTGCTATCTTCTCATACAAAAATAGTGAATCAAAACATTATTGTACTAAGATATAAGATGACAACTGAGGTTTGTTTTCTCTGTGCTTGTTTGCATTATTATTAAGGCACACCTGACTGTCACTGTCTCCATTCTGAAGCTTCAAATTAAGGGAGCAGAAATGAAAAATGGCCATATGAATGTGGCTGTGTAAGATTTTTACTGCTTCATCCTTGTGGGTTTTTTGTTTGTTTTTTAAAGTAATCCTCTGTCCTGAGCACTATTTTTAAAGCCAAGTGGCAAGAAATTGTTAATGCACCCTTATATTCATCATACACTGATTTTTTTAAGGCGTCATCTATGTCTGACTGTATGATGAGGGAATTCTTCATCATCTGTAGGCCCCACTTCCAGATACTGCTGATTCCACAGTGTATCCTGAGTGTCAGAATTTCTTAAAGCTTCCCAAGTGATTCTAATGTGCAACCAAGGTTGAGAACCACTGCACTAGAATTTAGCTTACTGTATTTAAATATGTGTTTTCTTTGAGTCTGCAATTTCCCCTATTGTTAATATCTTACATTTTTCTTTTTTTATTAATAGACTTTTTTTTTTTAAAACAGTTTTAGGTTTACAGAAAAATTGAGTCTAAAGTACAGAGTTCCTATATGCTCTCCAATCCCCCACTCCCAGTTTCCCCTATTATTAACATCTTGCATTAGTATGATACATTGTTATAAATGATAAGCCAACATTGATCCATTATTATTAACAAAAGTGCATAGTTTACATTAGGGTTCAGTCTTTGTGGTGTACATTATGGATTTTGACGAATGTATAACAACATGTGTCTACCATTACGTTATTTTACAGAATTGTTTCATTGCCCTAAAAATCCCCTGTGCTCCCTCATTCATCTATCCCTCCCCTCCCAATCCCTTGGCAACCAGTGATCTCTTTACTGTCTCCATGGTTTTGCCTTTTCCAAGTTGTCATATAGTAGTGGAATCATATAAAGTCTGTAGCCTTTTCAGATTGGCTTCTTTCACTTAGTAATATGCATTTAAGTTTCCTCCATGTCTTTTCTTGATAATTCATTCCTTTCATCACTGAATGATAGTCCACTGTATGGACGTACCACAATTTGTTTATCCATTCACCTACTGAAGGAAATCTTGGCACACATTTGTTTCCACATTTTGCAGTTAATGAATAAAGCTGCTATAAACATTTATTTGCAGGTTTTTGTGTAGACAAGTTTTCAGCTCCTTTGGTCAAATACCAGGAAGCACAATTGCTGGATTATTTGGTATAAGTATGTTTACCCATTCCTTTTTTTTTTTTGCGGTACGCGGGCCTCTCACTGCTGTGGCCTCTCCCGTTGTGGAGTACAAGCTACGGACGTGCAGGCCCAGCGGCCACGGCTCACGGACCCAGCCGCTCCGTGGCACGTGGGATCTTGCCGGACCGGGGCACGAACCCGCCGTCCCCTGCATCGGCAGGTGGACTCTCAACCACTGCGCCACCAGGGAAGCCCACCCATTCCTTTTTAATGGTTGCATACTATGATATGTATTATTGATAAACCCCCCCCCCAATTGATGGACATTTGAGTTTTAAATTTTTTAATTTAAATTACAAATAATGCTACAACAGAGTTTACACATCTTTTTGCACACATACTGATATTTATGTAGAATGGACTTCTAGAAGTAGGATTGCTCTGACCAAGATAATGTGAATTTGCCCTTAACCACACATAGTATTATCAAGTCTCCTGAGGAAAAATTTTGGCTGGACCTGAGGATTTGGAGGTCAGACTTAAAAATGGTAATTGAATCCACGGACATGGATGAAATTTCCAAGGGAGAAAATGTAGAGCAAGAAGAAAGAACAACCTAGAACAGAACACTAACTCCCAACATTTAACAGTCAAGTAAAGAATTGCCCTGGTGGTAAGAGAATAACCGCGATAAATGGTGTCAGGAAAGTGGAAGGCAGAGTGGATTTCAAAGAGGAGGAAGTGGTCCTCTGAGTTTATACTTTGCTGAGGGTGGTAAGGACTGCAGTGTTTTTTTCGTGTTCAGTGTCAGGGAGACCCTTTGACCTTAGTGAATAGAATGAAGGTGATTGGACCAAGATACACCTTGAAATAGCCTGTGGAGTGAGTGGGGAGGTGAGGAAATGGCCGTTAATATAAATGCTCTTTAAAGGAGAGAAAGAGTAAAGGTAACTGGAAGAAAAGGTAGGGGTCACAGAGAGTGTTATTTGTGCCAGATAGCAGAGTCTTCAGCTTTTGTGAAAGTTAGTGGAAAGGAACTAGTAGAGAGAAAACTTCCAGAAAGTTGCAAAAAGCAAAACTTGAATTTGCCACTTGCTAGCAGTTATTTATATAGCATTTACACTGTATTAGGTATTATAAATAATCTAGAGGTGATTCGAAGTATACAGGAGGATTGCGTAGGTTGTGCACAAATACTACAACATTTTATATAAGGAACATGAGCATCCTCAGATTTTGGTATCTGCTGGGGGTCCTGGAACCAATCCCCCATGGATACTGAGGGATGACTCAGTATGCCGATTGAGCTGAGACCAAGAATGAGGAAGAGGACAGGTTTCTGGATTGAGGCCTTTGGCAAAGAAAAGTGAATTTGTGTTTGCCCCTGTGGTAGATACTGTAATTTCAAATTTTATTTTATGATGATTTGAAAATTTCCCCAGGAAATTTTCAAAAGTCTTTGCTGCTTGAAGGTACTTTTAGAAGTCTCTAGCTTAATTCCCTTGGAAGGAATCAAAATCAACCCTATGCCAGATTCACTCTTTAGAAATTAGTATTATAGCTAACTTTTGTTGTATTTGGGAATTTGACTTTGTGACCAGCAATGTCATTACCATTATGGTAATACCTTTCATGAGCTATCAAATGTGGTGGAATTTAAAGGTATTGATTTAGAAAAAGCTAATTTGTCAAACCAAGCGAACATCATTGATCCTAAAATGAACTGATCCAATGTATTTGATAACTAAAAAAATTATTAGCTATTCATGTATTGACTTACAGTATTACCTTTTGCTTTTCCCTCTTTTCAGAACTCTACTTAAGATTTTTATTCTTGATAGCTAAATTTACAGATACTCTGAAGCTGGTAAGGATCTCTAACTTGCCAGAAGAAAAGAAACAATATGAAAATACCTCAGTAGGCTGGAGTGATGAGAATATGTCAGAACAAAATTTAACAATTGAAAAAAGCACCAATGTAATGCTTGGGTTCCAAACACACACACACAAATAGGAGGGATTATGATGGGACGCTGAAGAACATAGTTTAGCGTTTGTTAATTTTTAAATTTGAAATAATTTCAAATCTACAGAAAAATTGTAACACTAATAGAAAGAACTTGTTCATATTCTTCACCCAGATTCCCCAGTTGTTAATGTATTTCCACATTTGCCTTATCATTTCATCCCTTTTGTTCTGTATTTTTTTCTCAACCATTTGAGGGTAAGTTGTAGATACATTGAGCCATTATCCTTAAATATTTCAGTGTGTATTGCCTGAAAACTGGAACACTTTTGTACATAATCAGAGTACAGCCATCAAAGCCAGGAAGGTAGCATTGATATATTACTACCATCTAATCCACGGACCCTATTCAGATGCCACAGATTTTTCCAGTGATGTCCTTTATAACACAAAACCACACACACATACTTACAAACCTACTTTCCTTTTACCCTCTTTTCTTTCTGATCCAGAGTTCAGGTTGGGATCATGTGTTGCATTTATTGTCATGTCTCTTTAGCCCCCTTTTCCCTGGAACAGTTCCTTAGTGCACTCCAGGTTTTTCATTACCTTGACATTTTTGAAGAATACAGTCCCGTTACTTTGTTGAATATCCCTTAATTTGTGTTCATCAAATGTTTCTTCATAACTAGATTCAGGTTATGTAGTTTTGGCAAGAATACCCTGGAAGTGATGCTGAGTTCTTAACTGCGACATCTGAGGAGGGGCACACGCTGTCAATTCATCTGACTGCTGGGGACTTGAAGTTGTATCACTTCGTAAAGTGAGATATGCAGGTGTCACTGCTGTAAAGTTAATAAGTATTTTGTATACGTTAGTAAGTAAATATTTTGTAGAGAGATGCTTTGGGATAATGTAAATACCTTAATCAAACATATCTATTAATTTTTACTTTCATTGATGATTCTTATTTGGATCATTTATTACTGAGATAGCTAGCAAGTGATTTTTCTCATTCGATCATTACTTCTACTTTTCTTAGTTGGTATTCTGCTACAAGAAAGAGCCATCCCTTCTCCCTGTTTGCTTGTTTATGTCAGTGTGGACTCATGAAATCCTAACATTTTGGTCAGTGTATTATATAATCGATTACTCTTGTTATTTGTTTTGAATGCTCAAATTGTCTCAGGCTTGGCCAACAGGGACCTTTTCAAGGTGACTCCTGTATTCTTTTGACCTATCTCCAACATTTTTTGAGCATTTACTTTCCAGCACAAAATATTCCAGGCTCATCTTGTACTTTCCCTGACCCACCTCTGCATTCAGGCACTTCTCCAAGGAGCTCTAGTTCCTTTTTGTGGAGAGTAATATTTAGCAAACAAGATCTGGGCAATAAGTATGCTCATTGCTACTGGGGTTTCATTACTTCCAAGCCCTCTCAACAGACAGATCTAGGAAATACACTCACGCACTTATATCTCCTTGTGTATATGTATGTTGATAACAGTGTATAAACACCATGAGTTTTCACCTGTACCTCCAATTCTGATCCAATACAGCAGAACTTATTCTAGTCTTCTCCCTTTCTAGCCCTTCTGTGACAGAGAAATCCAGCTCCCATTTTTCTCAGTGTATTTATTTATATGATCCGTTCCTTTGTACGTAAATAATCCCTTGACCACACAAGCCAGGAGGGGCTTAGGCGGCTCTGGACTCGCAGTCTGCCAGTCCTCTTTGGCCCCAGCCCCTACACACACCAGCAGCTGCACAAACCAGCTTCCTTTGTCTTTGAGAAACTCTGTAATGGTATGTTTTACGTGTTTCAATTTACATTTATTGTTACAAGTTTTTAAGTGTAGCCTTTATTAGGGTAAACACTGGTCGTGAAAAAGGAAGTATTTAAGAGTGTATTTAAGGATCAAAACACAGAGAGTAGAAATTTGAAAGAATACAACCCTTATTCATCATCAGGAGGGGTTTCCTGTTAGCATTTTACTTAGGTAACCAGTAACCAGTGAGCTGAGGCAGGAGGTAAAGTTGGTGTGATTTTTGTACGCTGTAGACTATGAGTCTGGCATTATCCTGTTTTCCTCTGGTGACCTTTTTACAGGGCTTTGATGCCATAACATCAGAACTAATCTGGAGTTCTTTCTGGTGAGAATCATCTTGGTGAATTAGTTTTACATTATGATTTCTGGGAGTCAAGAGTTTTTTTTAATTACCACCATATCACGAGTTTGACAACATTATGTAGTTTTTTTCCCTTTAAAAAGATATTTCCGGGCTTCCCTGGTGGTGCAGTGGTTGAGAATCCGCCCGCCGATGCAGGGGACACGGGTTCGTGCCCCGGTCTGGGAAAATCCCACATGCCGCGGAGCGGCTAGGCCCCGTGAGCCATGGCCGCTGAGCCTGCGCATCCGTAGCCTGTGCTCCGCAACGGGAGAGGCCACAGCAGTGAGAGGCCTGTGTGCTGCAAAAAAAAAAAAAAAAAAGATATTTCCACCAGGACAGGCAAGAAAATGAAATAAAAGGCATCCAGATTGGAAAGGAAGACATAAAACCATGTTTACTTTCAGATGACGTGATCTTGTATATAGAGAATCCTAAAGACTGTACTAAAAAAAAAACAAAACCTATCAGAACTAATAAATGAATTCAGCAAGGTTACTGGATAAAGGATCAACACACAAAGCTCAGTTTTATTTCTGTATACTTGCAATAAACCATCTAAAAATGAAATTAAGTAATCAATTTTATTTATAATAACATCAAAAAGAGTAGAATTGTTAGGAACAAATAGAGCAGTGAAAAATTTATATTCTATAAAATACAAAACATTGTTGAAAGAAATTACAGAAGACCTAAATAAATGGGGGGAAAAATTCCATGTTCATGGATCAGAAGACTTAATATGAAGTCTTCAAATTGACCTACAGATTAAATGCAATCTCTATTAAAATAACAGCTGGCTTCTTTGTAGAAATTGATTGTTGAGCCTAAAAGTCACATGAAAATTAAAGGAACCCAGGATAGCCAAAACAATCCTGAAAAAGAAGAATAGAGTTAAAGACTGTGTGATTCTGGCATATAGATTGACATATGTATTAGTGGACTAGAATTGGGAGTCCAGTAAGAAACTCATGTTTGTGGTCAATTGATTTTCAAAAATGATACCGAGACAGTTGAGTGGACGAAAGAATAATCTTTTCAACAAGTGGTCCTGGGTCAACTGGATATCCACATGCAAAAGAATGAAATTGATTCCCTATTTCACATGATATACAAAAATTAACTCAAAATGGATTGGATCCAAATGTAAGTGCTAAAACCATAAAACCCTTAAGGAACAAAAATAGGAGTAAATCTTCATGACCATGGATTTGGTGATGGTTCTTAAATATGACACCAAAAGCACAAGCAACAAAAGAAAAAAATAAATTCGACTTCATCGAAATTAAAAACTTCTGTACTTCCAAAGACATCATCAACAAAGTAAAAAGGCAGGTCATAGAATGGGAGGGTGTATTTATTTGCAAATCATATATCTGGTAAGGATACCCAGAATATATAAACAACTCTTATAGCTCAATAAAAAGCCCAGTTTAAAAATGGACAAATGATTTGAATAGAAAGAGGATATATGAATGACTAATACGAACATGAAAAGAAACTTACCATCATTAGCTCTGACCCAGTGCAAATCAAAATCATAGTAAGATGCCACGTCATACCCACTAGGATGGCTACAATAGGAAAAGCAGATAAAAACAGGTGTTGATGAGGATATGAAGAAATTGGAACTTTCATACACTGCTGGTAGGAATGTAAAATGGTTGAACGCCACTTTGGAAAATGTCTGGCAGTTCTTCAGTAGATTCAACACGGAGTTAATCATAGGACCCAGCAATTTCACTTCTAGGTATATATCTAAGAGAAATGAAAACACACAGAAACTTGTACACAAATGTCCAGAACAGCATTATTTATAGTAGTTTAAAAGTAAATAACCCATATGTCCATCAACTGCTCAATGGATAAATAAAAATTGATACAGTAGTTCCCCCTTAACCCTCAGGGGATATGTTCTAAGACCTCCAATGGATGCCTGAAACCATGGATATACTGAACCCTATATACTATGTTTTTTCCTATATGCATAACCTATGATAAAGTTTAATTTACAAATTAGGTACAGTAAGAGACTATCCGAATTGCCAACATCACTACCCTTGCACTTGGAACCATTATTAAGTAAAGTAAGGGTTGCTTGAATACAAGCACTGTGATACTATGACAGTTGACTTGATAACCAAGATGGCCACCAAATGACTAACAGGTGGGATACACCAGACAAAGGGGATGATCCGAGGGATGGGGTGGGTGGTGCGAGATTTCATCACACTACTCAAAGGAGTGCACCCTTTAAAACTTACGAATTATTTCTGGAATTTTCCATTTAATATTTTCGGACTGTAATTGAATTCGGACTGTAATTGAAACCGAGGAAAGCAAAACTGCGGATAAGACTGGGGGAACTACTGTGTATCCCTACAATAGTATATGATTTGGCAATAAAAAGGAGTGAAGTGCTGATGCCTGCTGTAATGTGGCTGAGCCTTGAAAACATTGTGCTAAATAAATCGGTCACAAAAGATCACGTATTGTGTGATTCTATAGAGAGATTGGTATTGCTTAGGGCTAAGGAAGTTCGAGACAGTGGGGAGTGACCTCTAATAGGTATGGGGTTTCTTTCTGGGT
>RJWK010026154.1:11584-27324 GCA_004363435.1 Platanista minor
TTTTTTTTTTTTTTTTTTTTTTTTTTTTTTTTTTTTTTTTTTTTGTGGTATGCGGGCCTCTCACTGCTGTGGCCTCCCGTTGCGGAGCACAGGCTCTGGACGCGCAAGTCCAGCGGCCATGGCTCACGGGCCCAGCCGCTCTGCGGCACGTGGGATCTTCCTGGACCGGGGCACGAACCCGCGTCCCCCTGCATCGGCAGGCGGACTCTCAACCACTGCGCCACCCGGGAAGCCCTTCTTAGTTTTCATTTTTACCAAAAAAATATTCTGAGTGAAATGACTAGCCAACAGTATTCCTTACAGAATATGCAAATGTGTAATTCTCCCTGAGGAATTCCCAAATCGATTTTTGAGTCTCCCACTAAATGGGCTTGAAGACTTCACTGATTGAGCTCAGTTAATTTCTGTCATAACTGCCGTGTATCCCCTTGCCTTGCCCTTTGCTCTCCCATACTAAAAAGCTTCCTTTCAAATTCTCTCCACCTTCCCCATACACTCCCCCTTGGCAATTAAAACATTTGTTAATAATACCTCTTGTCACTTTACAGTGTTCTAAATCATGTTTGGCTTTGAACTTGCCAAAGTTGAGTTTGGTTTCATAGTTGGGTTCCGTCATGTATTTATTTGTTCAAATTTTCAAATTCCATTATATCCCCGTTTTGCCCAATGATATATTTAGCTTCGTTAATGTTACTGAGTCTACCATTTATACAGCTGTCTTTATGAGAAACTGTATGTAACAAGTATGTAACTTGTTTTTATGTTTCATGTTCTTGCAATGCTGTAACAATAAATAATGAAGTTAAGAAAACAGACTGTTTCATCAGTTTCTGGAAAGCCTAGAAGTTACAAAGTCTCTTAAAGAATAAGGAATGAGTTAAATCCCGGTAAGGAGGAGAGGTAAAGCTTTGATCTCTAGATTTTTTCCTTTCAAAGCACCGGTGATGTACAGTTCACCTCCTGTGAATAAAAAGCTGGGGGAAATCAAGCAGTTGCTGCCCACCAGAGTTTTCCTTGAAGATTAAAACATCACAGAGTTGACAGCATACTTGTATCACTAGTGATCAAATGCTCATCTCAGAAAAGGGTTTGCAGGATTGCCTTTGGTTTTTATTTTATGAAATTAAATTGGGATACGTTAGAGAAAGGAAAGATGGAAGAAGTTCTTGTTGGCAGACATATTTAAGACATCTCAAAATGAGCTGGCAGTTTCCCTTAGATGAGATGACAAATGGCCTTTAATCTCAAAATGGCTTTATTTTTCTAGTATCTTCAAGATCCCCTCAAGAAGAGGCCTGTTGTGCTGTATCAGTTTAGCTATGTAGCTTTTTGTCTACAAATGCTGATAACATGTATCAGGCAAGCAACACACATGATTACAGGGGGGTTTTGTGAGGATATTTGCTTTTTTTTTAACTTTAGTAAATAAATCAACTAATTTTCAGTGTTTTAAGTGTCTGGTAGAATTTATCTTGTGTAGTTTTTAAACTTAAATTTTAATACTAATTATGTAGATTGTACTAAGAATCAGAATCTGCCTTCATTGCAGATGAAATTAATGGTTATAAAACCTCAGACTGCTAATCCCAGAAAACACAATTGTAGTTTGTATAATGATAGTCAGTGGTTTCTGAAGTTAATACAATACCCATTGAAAGGGTAATTGATTTGATTTTCTGGCCATAATATAAGATGTGGCTAGAATGTAATCCAGAAGAAGCTGTATTTAAATCTTTAAATGCATCTTATGGAATTGTTAAACACTGAGAACGTGGATGGACATTTGGGGAGGCAAGGGGGGAGAGGGGTCGGAGAGAGGATTGTGTGTGCCGGCCGACATCACTCTATTGCTGTATTATTTTGAGTTCTTAAAAAAACATTACTTTTATGGTTTAAAAAGATATAAAATAAGAAATGAATGCATTTTATTGAGTATTCAGTAATTTCATTGATGACTAATTCCTAGAAAATGTTAACGTTAGTTCAAGTTATTGAAATATCAAGTTTTAAACATTTTACAGTGTATCTTTTCTTTGTTTCTCTTACACTCTGTCTTGTTGATCTGTTTCCTTTTTCAAAAGTACTGGCGGTTTTAGATTGATACTTTGGCACCTTTAGGTAGGCAGAATTCTAAGTTTACATTCCAAATTTGAGCTGCAGTTTAAGTGTTTTTAGGTAAGGAAAGATATGCTTGATTGCTGCTTTTTATCTCTATGATGTTTCAGTGCCTTTTTTTATTTTACAGTCAAAGTGTGATAATGGGAAAATTTAAGAATTGGGGGCAATTACTAATTTCTATTTCAATAAATTTATAAAAAGTTTCAATTAAGTCTCAGTATTTCTGGTGAAATGGTGATAGAATGTCAGGAACACAGCATTTGGAATATTAAACAAACAACAGCAGTAACAGTAACTACAATGCCATGAACTTCCGAAGTATTTGAGCTCTGAGACCAAATATATTTGTGTCTCCGATGACTTGGATATATTAACATTGAAGGGAATGAGGAGAGGATTTTACAATTCATTATTACCACTTTTTGTGGTAATTACATGTGATGTTAAAAAATCAACAGCTGGTTGATATCTACTTTTTGAGTATATTAAGCATTTGACTACTTGTTTTTTTTTGTTTTTTTTTTTTTTTGCGGTACGCGGGCCTCTCACAGTTGTGGCCTCTTCCGTTGCGGAGCACAGGCTCCGGACGCACAGGCTCCGGACGCGCTGGCCCAGCGGCCATGGCTCGCGGGCCCAGCCGCTCTGCGGATTGTGGGATCCTCCCGGACTGGGGCACGAACCCGTGTCCCCTGCATCGGCAGGCGGACTCTCAACCACTGCGCCACCAGGGAAGCCCAGCATTTGACTACTTTAATCCAGAACAAAGGCCTTAAAAGTATTTGGAGTAAAAAAAACTATTGAACTTGATTGATTTCTTTGCTATAAGGTTCTCTAAAAATGCTATAAATTAATTTAGAAGTTTTATGAAACTTAATTAGATTTATAAATTAAACAATAGATTCAGCAGCGTCACAAGCCAGTGTGTGTTTCAGTGGTTGAATCTTAAAGCTTTTCCTGTAATCTTAATAAATAGAAATGAAATATATTTTTTGACAGATGAAACTATACAAAATTTCCTACTCTCTGAGAGGAGTGCACTCTAAAATAGTTGATGTAAATTATACATAATGGTGGGTTTTTCCTAATCTTCTGTTTTCATTTTTATATGTCATACTAGAAAAGAATAAAAATTAGAGGGTGGCATTTCATTCTAGATAAAATAAGATAGTGGCATATCAAATCTTAAGTTTTTATTTGTTAGAGTGTTCCATTCATTTGAATTTTAAAGGATGTCTGTCCTAAAATGTTTCAGGATAAAGGTTTAAACTGTGACACATCATTCTGTGCAGTTAAATCTAGACATGCTTTAAAATGCCATTTAAAAAAGTCAGGGTTTTAGAGCTAGCCGGTTTTGTGCAGTTCTGCCGCTGTCCTTGCTTCCCTCCTTTGCTCTTCTTACGGATCTTTGCTAGTTCTTTATTTGTATTAGTTTCTAAGCATAATTGACTCTAACCTCTTCCTACTAGTAGCATTTATAACCAGGTGATGGAGATTTCTGTGTTGCAGTCCGTGTGCTTTAAACCGTCTGAAAATGACAGTAGGAACCAGGTCCCTGCCTTTTCCTTTGCTTGTCATTTACCCTGGGAAGGGGTGTGGTAACCTAGTAAATGTTAAATGTTCAGTTGTTTTAAAGTATGTGGATTTTCTGTGTCAGTTGGATAAAGTAATTTGTAAGGAACAACACATATTTTGAAGTCCAACCAGGTACACCAAAGCCACTTGAAGTATTTACAACAGAGAACACTTAATGCACGGAATTGGTGATAACAGGCAGTGGGTATTGCTGAGAGCCAGGAGCACAGAGATGTGACCCAGAGAGTAGCAACAGCAGGAAACCACTGCCACCCCTGGGCTGAAGAGAAAAGGGGCTCAGGGTCCAGGGAGGGCAACCAATAGAAGCTGGGTAGTTCTAGGCAAAGGGAACAGTTAGAGATAGGTACTGTTAACAGGTTTGTTCAGATCTTTTTCTATGCGTATACTAGGCTTTTAACACTGAACCTATTTTTTTTTTTCACTTAACAATCTATTTTCCTTTGTCTTTTTAATACCTGTATAACATTTTATTGTATGGCTATACCTTAACATGGTTATTAACCAGTTCTCCATTCATGGACATTTATGTTGCTTCCAGTTTTTTAGTTATTACAGAGAGTATTGCTGTAAATATCCTTACTCATATATATAAACACTGGTGTGTGTGTTTTTCTAGGACAGTGGTTCTCAATCCACCTCTTAGGTTTAAGAAAATACTGATGCTCAGGTTCCATTGAGACAAGTTTTTAAATCGGGATCTCTGGGAATAGGATCCAGGCTTTGGTATTTTTTTTAAAAACTCTTCAGATGATTCTCATATTTAGTCAGCTGTGGGATGATTCCGAGAACTGGTCTTGCTGAGTCAATGATTAAAAAAAAAAAAAACATGTTAGTAGATGCTGTTAACATTGTTTTCTGTATTAGGATTAAGAGCAACTGCCAATAATAGAAACCTAAAATAATTTGTCTTAAGGTAGTTTTTTTCTGTTTTATGGAGAATTCTAGACAGAGGCAGTCCAGGGCTGGAATGGCCGTTTTATTCCACAAAGTTCTCAGGTACCCAGGTTCCTTCTAGCTTTTGTTTTTGCTGAACCGAGAGAAAGCTGCAAGACAGAGAGGTTAGAGCTCCTACTGTGATATTTATGCTCTAAACAGCAGAATGAAGGAAGGGCTAAAAAAGGAAGGAGACAAAGACCCTGGGCCAGCTGTCCTACAGAACCCTTTACTTGTATCCTGTTAGCCAGAACTTGGTCACAGGACCACACCCGGCTGCAAGGAAGCCTGGGAAACAGTATGCCCTGCTAAAAACCAGGAGTTCTTCTATATGGAAGAAGAGAAGAACCGATAGTGGCCGCCTCCGTGAAAGCTGCAAGCATCTGCCCTCCTGCCTGCACAACACGAGTGCCCATCGCCCCAACCTGGCCAGTTCAAGTCAGCCCAAACTGCTGAGTCAGCATAAAGCCTCACTGCAGGGATGGAAACTTCACACAGTGTATGTTGGCTCTGGGAGAGGCAAAATAAATTTAAATCAGACTCAGGAAAGATGCTGGAGAGCTGTAAACTTCATCGTGTGTGAGAAAATAATAAGGACATTGAAGGCCATTTGAAAAATTGCATACAATTCCTTGTCTCTTCCTGATGTTTCAGCTCTCTTAGTGGAGGGAATTTACTGTCTTTCAGCAAAGTATTTGTTATTTATTAACATACTCAAGTTAGTCTTAATACTGCTGCACACCCTCATTTGAACATACTGCTCAGAGAAGACATCTTAATACATAATACATAATTTTTATACTTCAGTTAAACATTCTTAAATTAGGAAATGAAAAGTGGTTTGATAGGTGCTGTTTTTAATCCATATGTTCTGTTACTGCAGTGGATGAAGGTCGCAGTAAGGAACCTGACCGCCTGCAGGTGTTTTACAAGAAGGCCATAATGCCTTACGGTGTGTATAAGAAGCAACAGAGAGACCCGAGCCAGGAGGCCGCCGTGCTGCAGTATGCAAGCCTGGTGGGGCAGACGTGCTCCGAGCGGATGCTGCTCTTCAGAAACTGAATCAGCTCATTCTGCCCGGGCACTCCTGCCAGCGTTGTGCTGCTGATGTGTGCCTCAGTGCAAGTTCATTACCCGGGGGAAACTCTGTAACCATCTGCAGATTAGACTTTTAAATTTTGATGGCTATATAGCTTTTCTAAAATATTTTGTGGCAATGTATTTGTGAGAATCTCATGGTTAATATAAAGATTTTAAAAATATGTTATGACCGAGACTCATAATTGGGGTTAATCATTTAGGAAGTATGCTTTATGAACAAGAGACGGTAAACTTCTCTTGTTAATATTAAAACAAACTGTTTCCTCAGAGCCATTTAAAACACTAGTTTATGCTGAAAGACCTTAGGTGTGGGGAAGAAGTGGGAATTCCGTGTCATCACTTAAAAAATGTCTTCTCAAGGCAACAAAACTGAGCTGTTACTCAGTGTTCAATATTACATTCCTGCCGAATGTTATATTATGTAGTTTAACAGAAAACTTGAAAAAAAGGAAATAGTACAGACTTCCAAAAAAGGATGTTTGTTGTGTTAACATCGGATGTCTCTTTACCCAGGCCAGTCCTATTCGTGTCTGCTGTCTTGGCACAGTTATTTTTCCTAGAATAATTATTACTCGTGCTCCCTTTTACTCTCCAAAATATCCCAGTTTGGACAATAAAATATGTGGTCACCGTAGCTATATATTATATTGTCGAAACTGGGATACTTTGCGTTATTTCTCAAAATCGAAGAAGTGCAGTTTCTTTAGAAAGTTGTTGGCTCCTGCCTTGACCTAAGCCCCATCAAAGGTAAACATAGACTAATTTTTATTTCCTTAGAACTCAGGACACTTGTTTTTGGTTATTGATTAAAAATTAGTTTCTATCTGACTACTTTTATAGCTGTGCCACGCATTGCATTTAAGTAGGAATCATCTTGACCTCTGTTCCAGGGCAGGAGGCGAAACCACCCGGTTCTTGTCCTTTGATTTGGAGGCCAGAGAGGAGACACCACACTTACTAGACTGCAGCAGAGGCGGGTCCTTCTTTCCCTCTCCCTTCTCTGGGTTGGTCCTTCACTCGTGCAGCAGATGTCCCTTGTCCCCCACCTTCAAGGTGGCAGGCACTGTGCCGGGAGGTGGGCAGGCGAGTCGAGCTGTGCTGGAGGTGGGGCGGGACAGAGGAGGCTTGCTTTCCTGTGCTCTTCTCAGCTGACCACCACCTGCTGCCACCTGCTTGGCCACTGAGTCCTTTTCATTTCTCATTTTGCCCATTTTTTCATTTTCTGTTGATTGATCTTTTAAAAAACCGTGTTATAAAACTTAGTGGCTTGAATCCCACTACCGATTTTTAAACTTTTCTCTTAAATTCACTGAGTTTAGGTATAAAACATTAGAAAATAATTTCAGCTAGCTAGAATAAAAGGAAGGATCATAAAACAATGGTTTTAAAAATCAGATGTCTTAGAAGTTCAGCATCCAGATAAATTGTATTTATTCATTCAGAGGGAGAGAGAGTGTGTGTATGTGTGTAGCACCTACCATGAGCAGGTACTTAGCTAACTGGGGATAGAGTAGTGATGGCATGGATTTTGTATTCTCTGGTATTTTGTCCTTCAAAATAGTATAGTCTCCCAAGAGCATTTGATAGACTCTTATTTAGAACTGCCATCAGAATCTGTAGAACATATAAAAAAATATTTCCCTGTGAAGTGAAGATAGCTTAATTTTTTAATGACTTATGAAAATGATACTTTAAGCAGCTAAACATTAAGAAAAGCATAAATAAGAAAGTAAGAATGACCTGAAATCCTATTAAGTTGAAAGAAATTTCAAAATAGGACTTCAGAAGCATTGTGAGTAATCTCAGTATTATTAAGAAAAGTAGGGTAGGTCCATACCTGGTACCCTTGGCATTGGAATGTCCAGGTTGATGTCATCAGGTGCGTTACACCAACTTTCATCTTAGTGTGTAGAATGGAATTCATTAAGATCACAACTCAAGTATCAGATGAAGAGAAAGCTTGAATCTTAACTTCTTACCACAACTCTGGTGTTCTCCTGCAGAGTTCAGTTTAGGATTCTTTCAGAGGAAAAGGATTAAGCCCCCTATCTGGAACCGTGGTGCTCTCCCTGTGCGTGGCATTCTAAGTTGGCTCCGCTGAAGCTCCAGAGAGAGGTGGGGACGAAGATTCTTCTACTCGGTTGCTATTTTCGTGTGTTGTTTTTCTGAGAGTAGACAGTGTGTTGACCCTAATGAACAAAGTTGTCTTCAAAAGACAGTTATTTGTTCTTTTGAGCCCTGCTGAGTGAATGTTGATAGTGGGCTAGGAAAGGACAGTCAAGGAAAGTGACTTGGCTCAATAAGGTGACAAGCAGGCTAGCTGAGGAATCTGATTTTACCTTAATGGCTTTCATCTAAAGAAGGGTGCATTGAGGACCTTTCAAAGATAGTTTATATCTTTTCAAGGCTGGAAGCTTTGCATTTACAATCTTAGTGCTGTAGTCCCTTTCTGATTTCAGATAAATTTATACCTGCCTCCCCCCTAGAGATTCCCCATGCTGTCATCTTTATTTAAATTATTTCAGTTCTGTGAGATTTTTGTTATATCTTATTTTTTTTTAATGTAATCTGAGCACTTTCCTTATATTCTGAAAGATAGAGGCCATTACCAGATGAATATATTATTCATTTGATTAAAATTATTTAGATAAGAAATTATTACTGTTTATGTTTGCTTTCAGAGAGCTCATTCTAATTTTTATCCATTTTGCAAAATATCAGTTGTATATGATTTCTTATGTTTTGGAATTTATTATGTAAATGAATCTTTTCAGATTTCTGGACAGTATATGGTTTCATTTGGTAAGCTTTATATTATTTCAGTAGAATAAAGATGATGATCAGCTACTTAAAATGTATCTACTGTTGCTCACTTTAAAGAAGGAAATGAAGTGGAAACAATTGGGAAATGTTTGAATTAGGCTAGTTACTCAAATGTGGATTATTTTCCAAAAGAAAACCAGTGACTGTAAGACAAAACACGTTTGATTTTTGCATGTGATATTTTTTGCTCTTGTATATGCTTTTTGAACAGTGCATATGATAAAGCTTGAATGGAAAAAATAAAACTCCCTGTCTGCAGCGGCTGTGGGTGGTCATTACTTAAAGGCCGACGTGTCCATCTTTCGGATTCTTGGCACATTTCACCTGCAGTGAGTATGCAGGAAGCCGAGGTCGCCACTGGCTACGTGAATGACAGTGTTTAATTTGCAGTAATTGGAATCCCAGATCACTTAGTTACCTAAATCAAAGCACGATGGATTTCTTTCTCAGGAATAAATTAAAGTACTACCTTTGGGTAAAAGAATGTCTATTCCCTAATTTTTCACAAGATAAATTAGGGAATAGACATTCTTTTACCCAGAGGGACTCGAAATAATATTTAAGTAGCAAACTCAAGTATAAATTTCTCTTAAAAAGTTTAGTTTTCAGAGAAATTTTCATAAATATCTCACAAAACAAAGTGTGCTTTCATCCTTCGCAAGAGTCCACAGCATATTACTAGAATACATTTTAAAGTGTTTTGTCTTTTTACACTTAAGGGGATCCTGGTGGGTTTATGCTAAAATGAATCCTGTTTCCCAAGTGATTTGAATATTACTTATAAACCCCACTGATATTTTTTCCAGAATGGAAATAGCTTTATTATTTTTCTTATTTGAAATGGATAGTGTTCACCAGAAGACATTTAGACAGTATAGAAGAGTATACCAGAGAAAATAAAAATCACTCACAATCCTGTCACTAACTATTACTACTGTCATTCACATTTTGGTGTATGTCCTTTCAAACTTTTTTCTACTTAAATTTATGTATATGTTTTATTTTGAAATAAATGTGAAGTTATACCATGTATGTTGTTTCATAATTTTTTCATCTATTTTTTTGAACATCTTAATTTACTGTGAAAATGAAAATAGATTGGAAGAATAAACATTTAAATGGCTGTATAATATTCCACTGTGTCCATACTCTTTTGAGACAGGAGGCTTAAGACTTTAGTCCCATCTTATGGATGACAGGAGTTGTAATTGATCGGCATTAATTGTTTTTCTCAGTTCTTTGTAACACTTGGCAGCATTGTTCTTATTCCTCATTGCCTGATTCCCTTTGCCTTTCACTGGACAATAGGAATTTTTCTCCTTACTTGAAGTTTCAGAAAATGTGTGGCTTTTAAAACTTAGTGCCCCTCCTCTCATTGTCCCTCAACTAAATATTTTCTGGGAGACCTACACTACTGTTTTTACAGTTTGCACTCCTCTAAAATTTCCAGTTAGAAAATGCCTTATTTAAAAGCTTAAAGTTATTTAAAACCAGTTAAGGTTCTGATTCATTGATTCTTTGTAGAACAGAGGCCTTTAAAATGAATACCTGGAAAGGGTGGATAACCATACCACTATTTTTAATTTAGCTCAGTTTTTTACGTTTAAAAGTATATTGGCTGTTTAAGATTTAATTCTAAGTAAAACTGCACTTTTCATATCCAGTTAGTGTCAAGTTGGTGTCTTCAATCCAGTCCTATCCAGAAAATATTTTCCAATTGTTGCAATTAGACCAAAAATTAAAGTTGCTGAATATGTTTTGCATGCCAAACTTTTATTCTTTTAGACCTCCAAAGTAGCTTGCAGGTTTGTATAGTTTGGTTTCCTCGTCACATCTCTTCACCTGCGATATGAAGAAGCAATTCCAAATAGAAGTTCTGTTCGTTTTTTTTTTTTTAAACAAAACAGAACAAAAAAACCCTAGCGTAGCACATCTTAATGTTATGTGGCACTTGTGATTTTTAGTAGTTAATTACCTGTTAATATGGCACTCAAATGTTTCAGCCACCTTGGAGGCAGAGAAAGATATCCCTCACTTGTCTGGCAGGTATAAAGCAGACTGTTAGCAACGAGCACAAATATCTTCATTTCTTCCATCGTTACAATTTTATTGAAGTCAGTATGCAGAAAGTGGTTTTAAAACATTTATTTATCATTTATACATTGCCAGCTAGAGCGATTATACCAGAACGGTATAAATATTGTACTCCCAACTTGCATGATTCAACTCTGTGATTCTGGATCACACTTTCCCCTGAACCTTAATTTTTCATGCTTTTGTCAGTCTCTGCCAGGGTCTTAAAATCATTTAACATAGGCCTTTTTTTTTTTTTTTTTAATTAGCATTAAATGAGAACTCATGAATACTTCATGAAGTCCAATTCATCACTTTGTTAATTCAGTATTCAGTGAGTCTGAATAGCATCTCTCAACTAATGGAGCTTTTTGATCATGAAACAAGAAAAACAGCATTTTAGGTTTGTGGATTCAGTGCTTAAGGCTCTTGGCCCAGTTGTATGTGGACAGTTGTATGCATTTTTCCAGCTCATTTTATAATATTGACAGATGGCCAGATTGTAATTTGGAAGGTAACCGTCACTGATGTTATTTTATTGACCATTAAAGCAAAGATTGTATGTGTGTGTGCATGTGTGTGTGTATGTATATATTTATGTATATATATTGGGTCGGCCAAACAGTTCGGGTTTTTCCGTAATACACACACGTACAGTGAGAGAGAGTGTACTTAATTAAAGCATGCTGGTGATAGTATGACTTATTCTCAGTTTTCATTCAAAGGGTCAATTTGATAAAGGGTTTGGATATATAAGACTGTTGTAGGGACTTCCCTGGTGGTCCGTTGGTTTAGACTTCGCCTTCCAATGCAGGGGGTGCAGGTTCGATCCCCGGTCAGGGAGCTAAGATCCCACATGCCTCGGGGCCAAAAAAACCAAAACATAAAACAGAAGCAATATTGTAACAGATTCAATAAAGACTTTAAAAACGGTCCACATCAAAAAAAAAATCTTAAAAAAAAAAAAAAGACTGTTGTAGAAGTCATACAAACGGATAAAGCTGTTCTGTCCAATAACAGCCTGCAGCCACATGTGTCTATTTAATAATTAAAATTAAAATTTAGTCCCTCAGCCTCACTAGCCACATTTCAAATGCCCAGCAGCCACATGTGGCCCCAGCTGTCGTATTAGCTTCCTGGGGCTTCTGTAACAGGTTACCACAACCTGGATGTCTTAAAACAGCAAGAATTTATTTTCACACAGTTTTGTAAGCTAAAGTCCCAAATCAGGGTTTGGCAGGACCATGCTCCCTCTGACGGATCCAGGGAGAATCTTTCCCTGCCCCTTCCAGCAATCCTGGGTGTTTTTGGCTGGCAGCTGCGTCCCAGTTTCTGCTTTCGTGTTCACGTGGTCATCTTCCCTCTGTGTTATGTTCCTCTGTGTCTTCTCATCTTTTAGGACTCAGTCATATTGGATTTAGGGCCCACCCTAACCCAGTATGACCCCATCTTAATACATCTGCAAAGACCCTAACTCCAAATAAGGTCACATTCACAGGCACTGGGGTTAGGACTTGAGCATATCTTTTGGGTGGGAGGACACAGTTCAACCCAGAGGAGCTGCCATGATGGACAGTGCAGATACAGACCCCTTCATCATTGTAGCAAGTTCTATTGGACAGTGCTGCAGTAAGGCGATTTTTAAAACTATGTCATGATTTGATAATTTTTTAAGGTTTCTATATGGCAAAACACCATGGAACTACTACAGCAAAACGTTTGGGGCAACTTATTTTGGCACTTTCTGGTTTCTCTTAATTTCCATTGTGCAATCTATTCCATCTTTGATTTACATGCATCTATGCATATGTATGAATTTGTGGTATCTCATTACCCTGGGGCTGTGTCAGTTTCCTAAGTTACCTGCCATGTCATGATTTAAACTATGTACAGAGATAGTGTTTCTTTAAGAACAATTTGAATGGAAGATTAATTTAGAAATATACAGGATTCCTGCGGTTTTATTATTTCCAATTTTTATTGCATCTTTCTCATTGTTCTAGTTACCCGTTAATTTTGATCAAATAGAAGAAATTTATAAATTTGTCCAAGTCTGAATCTATAGCAATAAAAGGATCTAAATGCATCCCCCAAAAGCAGTCTACCAAAAAATTATGCAGTGACTAACTTTGCAAAAGGAAAGTGGGAAAAATAAATGCTCATCACATCATCTCTCTTATACTGTTTAATCTACAGCTGGTGGTTACCTCATGTGCATAAGTGGACTCAGAAGACAGATTAGATTGATTTACAGCTCTGATTTTTAAAGATCTTTTTATTCCTTTATTATTATATATTTAAGGGTAATTTTGATTACTGGTTTTTTCCCTAGTACAGCCTACTTCTAGCCAAAACTTTGTGTCAATGTTCTCAATATCAAGCTCTTTAGGAATTTCAGTAGAGGCATGTTACTTAGATACGGAGAAGTTAGTTTGGAGGCACTTCACCAAAACTGCTTGCAGACCTCCGTGAGCAGAGCTGGCATTGGTGGGAGATCAAAGGAGCCTCCGAGGTTGGTCACTGCCCACTGGGAGCTCCACAGCAGTGTGAGGGATGATGTCTACAGAAATGAAGAATTACTGTCTCTAGTCTCCCTGGTTTTCTGCCTATTCTTGAGAGCCACCACGATTTACCTAATACAATTCCATACGCTGATTTATTAAGAAGGCCAGAAAAACATCCGTGCGTGGCCAAGCTGCACCTACGACAGCTGGTGGTTGGTGCTTGAGGTCATTAACATATCTGATAATGTCACCAAAGATTCCGTTGGGAAAATTTGGAAATAAAGGAACCACGTCTAGAGAAAAAAAATCTGGAGAAGAGTTTGAGCTTATAACAAGTGCTTTATTCATTTCTATTAGCCTTTACTGTAAGCCTCTGTTAAGCTATGGAAACTGTTACATGTCAGCATTATCGGTGGGTGATGATGAGTCGTGGGCCTTGCTTATCGGCAGGTTGCTTATCTAGCCACTTCCAATCTGGAACATGGTGAATCAAAATGTGAGGTTTAAAAAAAAAAAAAAAAAAACAACTAAAGAAACAAACTTGCCTCTTAGCAGCTAAAATGGGCTTTAATGCAGGTGCTAAAGTTCATGCCTTACTCATAGGAAAGCCACTTGGGCTGTGTGGTATAAGGAGAAGAAAATTTTGGTGCTAAAGTGAAAGGATAAAGCAATCTGGAAACGACGTGTGAATGGAAGGAGGCACATCATCTTGCTGTGTGTGCAGCCGACATTCAGCACAGCCCCCATGGACAAGGGAGACTGGGCTTGAGGAAGGAAGGTGGACCAGGGGTGGGGAGGTGCTGACATCAGACCTAGAGCAACCTTCTGACCACAGTCCACTAGCGACTGGATCCTTTTATAAGCCTTAATAGTTTTAAAAAAAAATAGTGCAGGGAACCTGGACTCTACAGGCAAACCGGCTCAAGTCCCAGGATCATTTACTAATTGTGTGACCTTGGGCAAAGCCCTAAGGTCAGCAGAGCTCAGCCTCCTCATCAGGAGTGTGAATTGGAGCCTGTGTAGAAGCCTAAGCACCCTTGCCTTTCTGCCCCACTGTTCTTCAGCCCATCACACCTTGCCCAAAGCAGATGTCACCAAAAAGAAAGGTGATAGAAATAAAATTTTAACAAAGTGTTAAAAAGAAAGAGTAAACCCTACTAATCCGAGGCAGAAAACCCTGAGCATCTCAACAGACCCTGGGCACGCAGAGTTTCAGGCCAGTTGTAGTTGACATTGGTAATGGCAATGCTGAATTTGTCAAGGAAATGATTAAAAGACATTCATTATACTCTAATATAGGAAAATGTAGAATCCATTTAAAATATTTCTATTCAAAATTGTTTTAAAGCAATAAAAAAGATTCTATTACTGGGTAAATTACAGTTATCTGCCAAATTCACAATATTGGAACAGGTCTTTAAGACAGTGGAATTAGAATCCATTTAAAACGCCTGTTCAAGGGATACTCTAATGTTAGCAGAGTGAAAACTTTCTAATGGCTGCCTTTCTCTGATAGAATGTGAATCAACAGGTATTCATAGGAACCCACGGAGAGAGCCTCACTCCAGTGGCGCCACTATTCAAGATTTCCTTGGTATAATGGGAGAATAAAATGGGTTTTGAGGCCTGGTACAATTATGCGCATTTTTGTTTGTTTTGTTAGAGACAAAACTAAACAACAGGGTATCTGGAAAGCCAGCAGCATTTCCTGGGCTCCACACAGTGGGCTGCCATATCCAGTTACAGTCTAACTGATAATGACCGGGCTGTTTTCATCTTGCCCCCAACCGCTCCTGCTTTTCTTCCTCCTTCTCCTGCATGATTCTATGCATGAAGGCAAATTTGGGAGGAGGCATTACACCTTAAAATTAGCTTTGCACAGCTTAGCCACAGCTTAGCCGAAGAACATTATCAAATGGGTCGGGAAATCAAAAGCACATTTTTTAGGGTGGAAAAGTGGTGGTGACATTGTGTAGGACCGTGGAATGCTGCCTGAGGGGGGAATAGTGAGATGAGACTCAGAAATCGATTTGTTAGCTTTTACCCCCCCAAAAGTATTTCTATATTAATGGTAATTTTCTCCAGCTTAATTAAGAGCGGATTCTGCTGTATGCAGAGCCGGGTACCCAGCCCCTGGGCCAGCAAGGTTTGACACGGAGGCCAGCCGAGATGTTTCCCGGGCTTTGTCAGAAACGCTCTGCTCGCAGGTCAAGTTCTAGCAACTGCTCCGAGAGCCCCAGTGGAAGCAGGGTCAGCATCTCAGCATCTCAATGGCCGAATCTCCCATCCAACAACCGGCAGGTGGGCAGAGCACCTGCTCGCACTTATCAGAGGATGCTGACGGTGGTCCCACCCTAACTCGCCAACCTCAGGCAGGAAGTGAGCTGTGTTGGGGAAGGTCTGAAGTGTCTAAAGGTCTGAAACGTCTTTGTTCTTATTTAGAGTGCTGTTTGCACAGTTGACACTGAGCGCCAAGTGGAGAAATTGGTCCCCTTTCCTTTCTGCCCTTTCTGTTAAGTTTTCCAAACACCACCAGGGGGCAGAAAGAAACTTCCTTGCCTTTTCCTTTTATCTTTTTTTTTTTTTCTTCTGATT
>RJWK010026155.1:0-27223 GCA_004363435.1 Platanista minor
CTTAGAGTCTTGGTACCTTACATATCAGGAGCCATGTAGACATGGAGCCACAGAATCCTAGGAACACTGAAACATAGGACTATGGGACCTGAACCCATCAAGAGCCTCAACCACAAACCTCCAGGTCTCATAAAAGCCCAGAGTCATAGAGACTTTGGGCTAGAGTACTCTGGCATCATAAAGCCTGAGTCAAAAACATTAAAACTGTAGAAATTTTAGATTCAGAACTGTCAAGGGGCCACAGCTTTGTTTTGTTTTGTTTTGTTTGACTATATAGCCAGAAGAATACAGTGCACTGGTCTCATAGTGCTTAGAAGCCATAGAGTCCTGGGTCCATCTAGGCTTCAGTCTTATACCCCACCTACCAGAGCACCCTTGAAACAGAATCCTGGAGCCATAGGCCAAAGAGATTTTGACTTTAGAGCCTGAATCCATAAAGTTCTGGAAGCAGCGTTTCAAACCATAGTACCCTATGGTTCTAGAAGTATAAAGTTCTGATATCCTGTGGCAGTATAGCCTTTGTTAGTGAAAGAACCACATAGTTCTTTGGAGGAAAGCTATGTGATGCAATATCCCCTGAGTTTTAGCATCTTGGGTACCTGGGTGCTTAAGATCTCATGAAGTTATTGGACATTAAACTCTGGAAATTTAGATTGTTTTTTTTTACATCATAAGTTCCAAATCTCTAAGCTTAGATATCCTAGGCCAGAGTGATTTTTCATCCCCTGAACCATAGTATCTTTTGACTAACCCTGTCTTTATATCCAGTCTACTGTCAAATATATTTAGTGATTACCTAATTTTGGGTATGTTATTTTTTTAGTTTTAGAAATCAGCATTAGTGATTTCAAGAGATCACTAGAAAGTATCTTAATTGAGGCAAAGACACCCAAGATAATGAAAATAATATAGTAAAGGGTTATAAAGATGTGTCAGAAAGCAAAATGATGAAATAAATTTTATTTTATTTCTTAAAATTTATTTATTATTTATTGAAGTATAATTGATTTACAGTGTTGTGCCAATCTCTGCTGTACAGCAAGTGACTCAGTTATGCACATATATACATTCTTTTTTAAAAATATTCTTTTCCATTATGGTTTATCACAATATATTAAATATAGTTCCCTGTGCTATACAGTAGGACCTTGCTCTTTATCCATCCTATAAATAATAGTTTACATTTGCTAATACCACACTCCCAGTCCTTCCCTCCTTCATCTCCTTTCCCCTTTGCACCAAGTCTATTCTCTATGTCTCTTAGTCTGTTTCTCTTTAGTAGATATGTTCATTTGTGCCAGATTTTAGATTACACATAAAAGTGATAATGATTAAATAAATTAATATATAGGTTCTAATAGCTTAGAGAATACCAGTTAGGGAAAAGAGAAAGAAAACTAGACCTAGGTACAACATGAGCAAGCTGTTTAAAACCAATGGAAGTGAAAAAAATGTCAAGAGCATTGAGAAAGAATTATTATCTTTAGGAAATAACAATATATCTTAGAAATGAACTTTGAAAAAAAATTATGGAAAGTCATAGGCAATGCAATGACTTTTTTAAAGGAATTATATAAAAAAAATCCCAAGCTATGTTCTGTACCCAGCCAAAATGTTTTTCAAAAATTAAGGTAGGGCTTCCCTGGTGGTGCAGTGGTTGAGAGTCTGCCTGCCGATGCAGGGGACACGGGTTTGTGCCCTGGTTTGGGAGGGTCTCACATGCCATGGAGCTGCTGGGCCCATGGGCCATGACCTCTGGGCCTGTGCATCCGGGGCCTGTGCTCCGCAACGGGAGAGGCCACAACAGTGAGAGGCCTGCGTATCACACACACACAAAAATAATTAAGGTAAAATTATGACATTTTTGGACAAGTACTGATAGAATTTATTGCCAGCAAACTCAAGCTACAATAAGTAGTAGAGGATGTTCTTTAAGTTAAAGTAAAATGAACTTAGATGGACAAACAGAATTGTAGAATGGGTTGAAGTTCCCTTGGAAAAGATACACATATGAGTAAATGTAAAATAATACTGACTGTTTTTTGCAACTGTTAATTACTTGCTATGAGATTTATAGCAGGTAGAACTAAAAATATTTTTAAAGTAAAGTGCATAGAGGAAATAAATGGTGTTAAATGGTTTTATGGTTCTTTCATTCTTTGAGAAGTGGTTAAACTACTAAGTTAAGGTAGACTATGATAAGGCAAGAATTCATAGTGTAGTATTTAGGGTAAACATGACAACAGTACAACATTATATAACTAAAAGTCTAATAAACGAGATAAAATGGACCAATAAATACTAATTAATGCAAAAGAAGTCAGGGGAGGAGAACTAAAGATACAAAGAACAGATGGGACAAATAAAAAGTAGTATTAAGATATTAGGCTTATGGGAGGAGACAAGATGGTGGAGTAGAAGGACCTTGAGCTTACCTCCTCTTACAAGAATACCAAAATTACAGCGAATTGCTGAACAACCAATAAGAAGAAGACTGAAACCTACTAAGAAAGATATTCTACATCCAAAGACATAAAAAAGAAACCCAGCATGATGGTAGGAGGGACACACTCGTGATATAATCAAATCCCATACGCCCTGGGTGGTCCACCCACAAATGAGAGAATAATTATATTGCAGAAGTTTTCCCACAGGAGTGAGAATTCTGAGACCCATGTCAGGCTCCCCAGCCTGGGTGCCTGGCATCAGGAGAAGGAGCTCCCAGAGCATTTGGCTGTGAAGGCCAGTGGGGCTTGTTTGCAGGAGCACCACAGGACTGTGGGAGACAGAGACTCCACTCTTGCAGGGAACACACAAGGTCTCATGTGCTCAGGGACCCAGGGCAAAAGCAGTGACTTCATAGGAACCTGGGCCAGACCTACCTGCTGGTCTTAGAGATTCTCCTGGGGAATTGGGGGTGGCTATGGCCCTCTCTGGGGTCATAAAAACCAGTGGCAGAAATATAAGGGAGTGTTCATCTACTTGAACTCTTGCTGGAGACAGACATGTTACTTTGGTAATTAACACGAAGACCTGGCTCCACCCAAGAGCCTGTAGGCTCCAGTGCTGGTATGAGTCAGGTCAAACAACCAACAAGGCAGGAACACAACACCATCCATCAGCAGACAGGCTACCTAAAGACTTTCTGAGCCCACAGCTGCCTCTAGACATGCCCCTTGAGATGGCTCTGCCCACCAGATGGCCACGATCCAGCTCCACCCACCAGTGGGCAGGCACTGGCCCCTCCCACCAGGAAGCCTGTACAAGTCTCTAGACCAGCCTCACACACCAGGAGACAGACACCAGAAGCAAAACAAAACAAAACACCCCAAAAACCGAAAACCAAAAACAAAACCCTACAATTCCTCAGCCAGTGGAACTGAGTCCTCAAACAGGTCAGGACCAATCCTGGGACCAGCTGGTGCCTGGCACATGGGTGAAGAGAGGGGAGTGTACTCCTGGGATGTGTAGGACATCCCCTATAGAGGGCCACTTCTCTAAGGTTGAGAAACATATCTAACTTTCCACATACATAAAAATACAAATACAATTTAGACAAAATGAGACAGCAGAGGAATATGTTCCAGACAAAGGAACAAGGTAAAATCCCTAAAGAACAACTAAGTGAAGTGGAGATAAGCAATCTACCCAAGAAAGAATTCAGGGTAATGATCATAAAGATGATCCAAGAACTCAGGAAAAGAATGGATGCACAGAGTGAGAAGGTACAAGAAGTTTTTAACAAAGAGTTAGGAAATATAGAGAAAACCAAAGCTGAAGAATACCATAACTGAAATAAAAATCACATTAGAAGTAATCAATAGCAGAATAAATGAGTCAGAACAGTGGATAAGAGAGCTGGAAGACAGAAATTACTGTGGAAATTACTGCTGTGGAACAGAATAAAGAATAAAGAATAAAAAGAAGTAAGGACAGTTTAAAAGACCCCTGAGACAACATCAAATGCACCAACATTCACATTATATGGGTCCTAGAAGGAGAAGAGAGACAGAAAGGGCCTGTGAAAATATTGGAAGAGATAAGAGCTGAAAAATTCCCTAACATGGGAAATGAAACAGTCACCCAAGTCCAGGAAGCACAGAGAGTCCCATACAGGATTAACCCAAGGAGGAACATGCTGGGACACATATTACTCAAATTGAAAAAAGTTAAAGATGAAGAGAAAATATTAAAAGCAACAAGGGAAAAGCAATAAATAACATACAAAGGAATATCCATTACGTTATCAGCTGATTTTTCAGCAGAAACTCTGTAGGCCAGAAGGGAATGGCATAATACATTTAAAGTGATGAAAGGGAAAAACCTACAACCAAGAATACGCTACCCAGCAAGACTCTTGTTCAGATTTGACAGAGAAATCAAAGTCTTTACATAAAAGCAAAAGCTAAAAGAATTCAGCACCACCATACTACCTTTACAACAAATGCTAAAGAAACTTCTCTAGGCAGAAAAGAAAAGGCCACATCTAGAAAGAAGAAAATTACAAAATAGGAAAACTCACCAGTAAAGGCAAACATATAGTAAAGGTAAGAAATCATCCTCACACAAATATTATATCTAAACCAGTAATCATGAGAGGAGGTGAGTTCAAATGCAGGATATTTGAAATATTCTGTAATAACCTATAAGGGAAAAGAATCTGGAAAATTATATATATATATACACATATATATATAACTACATATATAAAAGACTGTATATACATATATATATATATATACATACATATATATAACTGAATCATTAATCATATATATATATAACTGAATCTTCCAGCTGTACACCTGAAACTAACACAACATTGTAGATCAACTATACTTCAATACAAAATTTTTTAAAAAAGATATTAGGGGCAAACTGAACTATGTCCTCATTACATTATTTTTTAAATTTTATTATTATTATTTTTTGTGGTACACAGGCCTCTCACTGTTGTGGCCTCTCCCGTTGTGGAGCGCAGGCTCCAGACGTGCAGGCTTAGCGGCCATGGCTCACAGGCCCAGCCGCTCTGTGGCATGTGGGATCTTCCTGGACTGGGACATGAACCTGCGCCCCCTGCATTGGCAGGCGGACTCTCAACCATTGCGCCACCAGGGAAGCCCCTCATTACATTAAATATAAATACACCTCACACTTCAGTGAAAAGACTAAAAAAGATAGAATTCAATTATATGTTTTATTAAACAATAGATAGACCTTAAATATAAGAAAACAGGCTGAAGCTAAAAGGATGGCTGCTGTCTTGTATTAATGCCAGATCAAACAGGCTAAGAATCAAGACAAAGAAGAACATTTTGTAATGATAAAAGGATCCATTCAATTGTAAGATATAACATTTATAAATTTGTATGCACCCATTATCACAGGCTTGATATATATAAAAAATTAGAAAAAAATAAAAAGAGGAAAAAAATAAACTTTATCCTCAATAAATGTTAAACTCCCCCCACCAAAAAATTGATAGAAATAAAAGGAGGCATAAATTCACAATCATAAGTAGAGATTTTAGCATGCTTCTCTTAGTAACTGATGACAATTAGCTAACAAATACGTAAGGATATGGGTGATTTGAACAACAATATTAACCAGTTTTGACCTAAATGACATCTATAAAGCATTACCCCAAATGATAGAAGAATACACATTCCTTTTAAGTGTGCATGAAACAATTTCCAAAAGAGACCACACTCTGGGGTATGTCATTTTCCAAAAAATTTTAGAATACACATTAAAATCACAATGAGATACACTACACCTATTGAAATGACTTAAAAAACAAAACCAAACTAAGGCAACCCAAAAACTCATAATACTAAGTGCTGGTGAGGATAGAAAAAGAAACTCTCAAATATTGCTGGTGGGAATGCAAAATAGTACAGCCACTATGGAGAGTAGTTTGGGAATTTCACATAAATTTAGAAAAAATATACTTACCATATAACCTAGAAATCCTATTCCTAACCTATATTTTTTCCAAAAGAAAACAAAACTTAAATTCACATAAACTTTGTAAATAAATGTTTTAGTGGCTCTATTCATACTCACCAAATAAAAGGAAACAACTCAAATGTCCTTCAACTGGTGAATGGTTAAATAAACAGTGCTACACCCATACAATGGAATGCCAGGTATTTACCCTAAAGAAATGAAAACTCATGTTCACATGAAAATCCGTATACAAATATAGCAGATTTATTTATGATTGCCAAAACCTGGATACAACTCTAATGTCCTTCAATTGGTGAATTAAAAAAAAAAAGCTTTGATGCATTCATACAATAGAATACTATTCAGCAGCAAAATAAACAAACTACTTATACATGCAATGACATGGATGAATCTACAATGTGTTGTGGTAAGAGAAAAAAGAAAAACTACAGATTCCAAAGGCTACATACTGTGTAATTCCATACAGAAAACCTTCTGGAAAAGGCAGTGTTATTGAAAAGCAGATCTGTTGTTGTTAGGACCTAGGAGGGGTGGAGGAGTTGACTACAAAGGGACAATATGAGAGAGTTTTTTTGATGTGATGGAATTGTTCTGTATCTTTCTTTTGTTTTAGATTATGTGACTATATGTATTTACCAAAATCATAAAATTGCAGACCAAAAATAGTAACTTTTACCCAATTCAAATAACAGAAGTAATAAGAAGTACTTATTATGAGAAACTTTATGCTTGTAAAGCTTATAACTTCAGTAAAAAGATAAAATTTCCTAAAAAATTACAACTGACCAAAACAGACACAAGATCAAATCAAAAGTGTGAATAACTCTCTATATGTTAAATAAATCGAATCTGTAATTGAATTCCTTTCTACCAAGAAAACACAGAGGTAAGTGGATGCACTGACAAATTCTTGGAACATTTAAGAAAGAAATATTTACCAATGTTACATAAACTCTGTCAGAGAATATAATAAAGATGAAACATTTTGCAAATTGTGTTATGAGACCAGACTTACCCTGATACCAAAACCTGACAAAGAAACTATAAGAAAAATGTCATTAACTTTCATGAACATGTAAAAATTGCAAGCAAACTATTTGTAAATTGAACCCCACGACATATGAAAAGGCTAATACATCATGAAAAAGAGAGATTTATTTCAGGAATGCAAGTTAATGAAACAGTCAACAGAGTGAAGAGGCAATCTACAGGATGGGAAACCTTATATTTAATAGGGGGTTAATATTCAAAATATACAAGCTACTCCTACAACTCAACAGCAAAGAAAAAAACGAAACAAGACAAAGTAAAAGCAAACTAACAACCTGATTTAAAAGTGGGCTAAGGACTTAAATAGACATTTTTCCAAAGAAGACATCAAATGACCAACAGATTCATGAAAAAAATATGCTCAACATCAGTAATTGTCAGGGCAATGTAAATCAAACCCACAATGAGATATCACCTCACACCTGTCAGGATGGCTTGTGTGTGTGTGTGTGTGTGTGTGTGTGTGTGTGTGTGTGTGTATGGAAGGAGGGAGAGAGAGAGAGAGAGTGCAAGTGTTGGTGAAGATGTGGAGAAACTGAAACCCTTGCACACTGTTGGGAATGCAAAATGGTGCAACCTTTATGGAAAAGAGTATGGAGATTCCTCAAAAGTTAAGAATTTCCACTGCTGGGTATATATCCGAAGGAAAAAAGATCATTATTTTTTTAATGCTTTTTTTAATACTTCCTATTTAGTGAGTGCCTACCATATGTCAAACATTGTATACATTTTATCTCTGGTCCTAATACAAACTTGGCCAAATATGTTTGGTTTTGTTTTTGTTTGTTTGTTTTTATAAATTTATTTATTTATTTATTTATGGCTGTGTTGGGTCTTCTTTTCTGTGTGAGGGCTTTCTCTAGTTGCGGCAAGCGGGGGCCACTCTTCATCGCGGTGCTTGGGCCTTTCATTGTCGCAGCCTCTCTTGTTGTGGGGCACAGGCTCCAGAAGTGCAGGCTCGGTAGTTGTGGCTCATGGGCCTAGTTGCTCCGCAACATGTAGGATCTTCCCAGACAAGGGCTCGAACCCGTGTCCCCTGCATTGGCAGGCAGATTCTCAACCACTGTGCCACCAGGGAAGCCCCAATATCACTATCTTGAAGAGATATCTTCACTCCCAAGTTCATTGCAACACTATTCACAATAGCTAAGATGTGGAAACAACCTAAAGTGTTTATCAATGCAAAAAACAAAGCATGAATCATAAAGGGTAAACTTTATGAAATGGACTTTGTCAATATTACAAACTTCTGCCCTTTGAAAGATACTATCAATAAAATGAAAAGGCAAACCACAGACTGGGAGTATATATTTGCAATGTATATTAGAAAGAAAAATCCAGAATAAACAAAGATCTCTTAAAAGTCAACAATAAGAACACACAAAACCAATTAAGAACTAGGATAAGCAATGCTAAGTGAAAGAAGCCAGGTTCCAAATTATACAATATGACATTTTGGGAAAACAAAACTATAGGATGGAGAACAGATAAGAGGTTGCTAGGAATTAAAGTTGTTTGGAGGGTTTGACTACAAAGGTTTAGTATGGTGGAATTTTGGGGGTGATGGAACTGTTTTGTTTCTTTTTATCATAGAGGTAATAATATGCATCTATGCATTTGTTAAAATCCATAGAATGTACACCAAAATATAAAATTTACCACATGTAAATTAAAAACAAATTAAAAATTGGGCTAAATATTTGAACAAATGCTTCACAAAAGAAGATGTACAAATGTGCAACAAGCATGTGAAAGATGTTTAATATCACCACCTCTCAGGTAAATGAGAATTACAACCACACTAACAGACCACTATACAACCACTGGATGAATAAAATTAAAAGACTGAAAATTCCAAGTGCTTATGAGGATGTAGAACAAGTGAAACTCTCATGCATTGCTGGTGGGAGTGCAAAATGTTGTGGCTACATTGGCAAACAATTTGGACAAAATCATAAATTTAAATATACACTTACCGTATGACTCAACAATCTCATTCTTAAGTATTCACTCAAGAGAAATAAACTCATGTCCATAAATGACTTGCACAGAAATTTTCATAGAAGCTTTATTCATAATACCATCCAATCTGAAAAAGAGCCTAACACTTTTTGATGGGCAAATGGATAAACATAATGGTATCTTTATATACTGTAAAACTACTCAACAATAAACAGAATAAACTTATGTATGCAAAATCATGGAGAAATCTCAAATACATTATGATGAGTTAAAAAAGCCACTCTCAAAAGAGTATATAGTATATAATTCCATTTATATGATATCCTTTTATAAATTCCTTTTGTAAATTCTTTTATAAATTCTATTTATACAACAAAATAATCTTTTTTTGACAGAAAGAAGATAAGTTGTTGCCTAGGTCTTGGAGCATGAGGGAACTTTTTTTGGGTGATGGAAATATTCTATATCTTGATTGCAGAGGCTGTTTCATGGGTGTATACATTGTCAAACTCATCAAACTGTAAATGTAAAATGGCTGCATTACCCTGTATACAAATGATGCCTCAATAAATTTGATCTTAAAAACGAAATGATTGTTATTCTTTGCATTACCATAATAAAGCAAAAAATGGCCATCTCAGTAGCTGTACCAAGAGAATTGATAAAGTCAATACCTGTTCAGGATTAAAATTCTTGGCAAACTTGATTTCAATCTGATAAAGGTTATTAACATCTTACTTAATTTGTATCTTACTTTGTATTTTTATCTTAATCTCTCAGTATTATTTCTTTTATTAGAGTATTTTAGTTTTCCACATATAGATCTTGCACATATTTTGTTAGGTTTACACCTAAGTGTTTAATTCTTTTGGTGCTAATGTAAATGGCATTCTGCTCTAATTTCAAATTCCAGTTGTTCATTGTAGGTATATAGGAAAGCAATTGAGTTTTGTATATTAACCTTGTCTACAGTCTTGCTATAATCATTATTTCCAGGATGATCTTCTGCTGATTATTTGGATTTTTTTTACATAGATAATTATGCTATCTACAAAAACAAAAAACAAACAAAACCAATTTTAGATCTTCCATCCAACTATGTATGCCTTTATTTACTTTTCTTGTCTTATTGTATTAACTAGGACTTTCAGTATGATGTTGAATAGGAGTGGTGAGTGAGGATATCCTTTCCTTGTTCCTAACTGTGGGAAAGCATCTGTAGTTTCTTGCCATTAAGTATGATGTTAACTGTAGATGTTTTTGTAGATGTTCTTTACCGAGTTGAGAAAATTTATCTCTATTCCGTTTGCTTAGAGTTTTTATCACGAATAGGTGTTGAGTTTTGTCAAATGCATTTTTTGCATCTATTGATTGACTTTTCTTCTTTAGCCAGCTGATATGATGGATCACATCAATTGATTTCATTAGTTGAAGCAGCCTTGCATACCTAGAATAAATTCCACTTGGTGTGTAACTCTTTTTATACATTGTTGGATTCTATTTGTTAGTATTTTGTTGAGGATTTTTGAATCTATGTTCATGATATATATTGGTCTGTAGTTTTCTTTCTTATAATGTCTTTGACTTGTTTCATATTAGGGTGATACTGCCTTCATAGAATAAATTAGGAAGTATTTCCTATACTTCTATTTTCTGGAACAGAGTTTAGAGAATTAATATACTTTCTTCTTAAATGTTTGGTAGAATACACCAGTGAACTCCTCTGGGTCTGGTGCTTTCTGATTTAGAAGGTTATTAGTTATTCATCCAATTTCCTTAGTAGAGATAAGCCTGAGTGACATCAAAAAAATGATGGAGTGGGAAACTCCAGGCTCTGGTTCTCCATAGAAACATTAAAAAAAAACCTAGATAAAGACAAAAAATGTCTTTATAGGAGTTCTGGAAAACAATAAAAGATCTACAATACCCAAGTGATTGCCCAATCAAGAAAATGCCACATTCAAATGATAGAAAATTCCATGATATATTTGTTTGCTTTTATGCCACACCCTCCCAGGCTTAGCATGTCCTGGTCTGGAGGAAGCAGCAGCCCACTTCCCAATATTCTCTTTTAAATTAGAGGGAGCAGAGCAGAGTTTATTTGCTACAATTTAACTAGTCTGAGGGCTGTCTAATGGACTGTTCTCTATTTTGCTCAACTTTGTTCTCAGGCAGGAGAAGCAGTGAGGACACCTTGGGAAGGCTGCAGGAACATTGACAAGTGAAACATACACCAGACCACCAAAGTCTTCAAGAAAAGACTCTTTCAGAAGTTATGATATTTAAAATCAAACAAGTATGTGGAGAAATTTAAAAAAGCTACACAGAGGCTGAGTCAAGACACATGCTCATAAAAGGCCTAAGGAGATATTAAGCTTTTTCCTCATGCTTATCAGAAGCCTCAGAACCAAGGCCCAGCTGATTAGTGAAAGACTTCCCCAGCACTGAGCCAGTCTGCTAAGATTGAGAGAGTTGGCAGGTTTTTTTCAAATGCCCAATTTTCAACAACAACAACAACAAAATTACAAGGCATACAAAGGAACAGGAAAACATGGCTCATTCTAAGGGAGAAAAGTAAAGATGGCACCAGAAACCATCCCTGAAGACATGCAGACTTCAGACTTATTAGACAAAGACTTTAAAACAACTGAATTAAATATGCTCAAAAAGCTAAAACAACAACAACAAAGAGAAGAACTAAAGGAAATCAGGACAATGGTATATGATCAAAATAAGAATATCAACAAAGAGAAATTATAAGAAGGAAACAAAAATTCTGGGGTTGAAAACTATAACAACAGAATAGAAGCATTCACTAGGGAAGTTCAACAGACTTGAGCAGGCAAAAGGAAAAATCAGTGAGCTTGAAGATAGGACATTTGAAATTAGTGAGTCTGAGGAGCAGAAATTAAAAAAAGAATGAAAACTATGAAGAGAGCCTAAGGGTCTTATGGGACACAATAAATTAGGCCAAATAAGAATTATGGGAGTCCCAGAAAGAGACACGAGAAGGTGACAAAGAGATTTTTTGAAGAAATAATGACTAGAAATCTGCCAAATTAAAGGAAAGATATGACTCTACAAGCCCAAGAACTTAACAAATGTCAAGCAAGATAAACACAAAAAAATACATAACAAGAAATATAATTCAATTCTTGAAAGCTAAAGACAAAGAGAGAATTTTGAATGTAGCAAGTGAGAAGCAACACATAACTTATGAGTCCTCAATAAGATCATCACCCAATTTATCAGCAGAAACCTCAGAGACCAGAAGACAGTGGAATAACATATTTAAGATGCTGAAAGAACTGTCAACTGAGAATCCTTTCTTTTTCGTGTTTAAATGGACTTTATTCCCCCCACCACCACTTTATTGAGGTATAATTGACAAAGAAAATCATATATATGTAAAGTGCACAACTTGATGAGTTGATAAACATAAACACTGTGAAATGATTAACACAATCATTAATTAACACATCCATCACTTCACATATTTTTTTTGTGTGTGGTGAGAATGTTTAAGATCTACTCTCTTAGCAAATTTCAAGTATACATTAAATGTTATTAACTATAGTCATCATTCTGTGCATTAGACACTCAGAGTTTATTAATCTTATAACTGAAAACTTGTATCCATTGACCAGCATATCCCCATTTTACTAGCATCCCAGCCCCCATTAATCACCATTTTACACCCTGTTTCTATGAGTTTCACTTTATGGAGTCTAGGTCCACTGTAGGAACCCCACTGCTAATGCACCTGTGAAGTGTGGGGTGTGGCCCTGCCATAGCAGCCTCATTCTTAGCGTGTTCACAGGGGATACAGCAGAGCTCTGGGATTGTACAAGCACCAGAGGGTTGCCCAAACGTGGAAGCAGGGCTGAAATCTAAGTGGATTCCTGGTGGGTGTGCGACTTCAGCAGATTCATGCTGGTGGCTTTGTGAGTGCAGCACCTGGGAAAATCTGAGCTGATTACTGTGCTCTCGTGGCTGAGTTGTATTGGTTGCTAGCAGCAGCAGGCTTTGTAGGCACACAGGCAGAAGCAAGGCTGAAATCTGAGCTGATTACCAGCATCCTCACAGTGGAGGAGTGGACAAGGACTGTGCCAACAACAGTGTACTTTGTGAGCAAACACACTGGATGACAGGTGATGTCATAGAGTTTTATGTCCTGAGGGGCAGCTCCTGGGGAGGAAAACACAGCAGCTCCTTTTCCAGTGGGAGTGCTCTAGTCCCACTTATCTCACACCATAGTGTAGAACTGGATCTGGGGACCTCTACTCCAACAACTGTGGAGCAAACCCTGCTCCTGACAGAGCAAAGAGGAGGTCCCACCCAACATCCACTGCAGGCTTTGGTCATCACAACGCCAATCACACCACTAGCAAGGGAGTAATGAACAACGCATCCTGAGAAAGGGCATGGCAGGCATCCATACCAAATACAGCCCTTGCACCAAAATATTGAACTCACAGCCTACACAAGGATGTTCCTACATAAAAACAGCCCTTCAAGACCACAGTAAGTAAATGTATCTCCTAAATTCATAGAGTCAGAGGAATATAAGTAAAATGAAAAGGCAGAGGAACCACTCCAAATTAAAAGAACAAGAGAAAGCCCCTGAAAAAACAGTGAAACTGACCTCTCCAGTCTACCAGACCCAAGTTCAAAAAGGCTGTAATAAAAATGCTGAAGGAATTAAGAAAGACTATTGATAGAAATGCAGATCACTGTGACAAGGAACTAGAAATTATAAAGAGGAGCCAATCAGAATTAGACAACCCTATTGCCAAGATGAAAACCGAGCAAAAGGCAACAAATGAAAAACTAAATAATACAGAAGAACAATTAAGTGGTGTGGAAGATAGAATAATGGAAATTAAGCAGAACAGAAGATAGAAGCATATATATATATATATATATACATACATATATATATATATATATATATATATATATATATATATATATATACATGCACCCTATACAGGAGCACATAAATATATAAAACAAATGCTAACAGACATAAAGGGAGAAATTCACAGGAATTCAATAATTGTAGGAGACTTTGCACCCCACTGACATCAATAGGCAGGCCATTCAGACAGAAAAATCAATAGGGCAACAGAAGTCCTAAATACCACAATAGACCAGTTGGACTTAACTGATATCTACAGGACACTACATCAACAAAACAAAACAAAACAGAAAACAGTCTTTTCAAGTGCTGATAGAACATTCTCTAAGGTAGACCACATACTAGATCACAGAACAACAATTTTAAATTTAAGAGGATTGTCATTATTTCAAGCATCTTTTCCGACCACAACAGTATGAAACTAGAAATCATCAACAGAAAGAAAAACAGGAAAAAGAACTAACACAGGGAGACTAAACAACATGCTACTAAAAATGGGTCAATTATAAAATCAAAGAAGAAATCAGAAAATACCTTGAGACAAATGACAGTGAAAACAAAACCTTACAAAATTTATGGGGTAAAAGCAGTTCTAAGGGGAAAGTTTATAGTGATACAAGCCTTCCTCAAGAATAAAGAAAAATTTCAAATAAACAACCTAACCTACCAGCTAAAAGATTTAGAAAAAACAATACACAAAATCCAAACTCAGCAGGAGGAAGGAAATAATAAAGATAAGAGAGGAAATAAGTAAAATAGAGATAAAAACAATAGAATAGATCAATAAAACCAAGAGCTGTTCTTTTTTAAAGGATAAACAAAATTGACAAACCTCTAGCTAGGATCACCAAGAAGAAAAGAAGATCCAAATAAACAAAATAAGAAATGAAAAAGGAGAAATAATATCTGATACCACAGAAATACAAAAAAAAAAGAAAGAATACTATGAACAGTTATATGCCAACAAACTGCACAACCTAGAAGAAATAGACAAGTTTCTAGAAACAGACTGCCTTCCAAAACTGATTCAAGAAGAAACAGATAATTTGAACAGACTGATCACTCAAAGCAAAATAAAATCTCTAATAAAATAACTCGTTGCAAACAAAAATCCAGGACTGGATGGCTTCACTAGGGAATTCTACCAAACATACAAGGAAAAACTTATATCTATCCTTCTCAAACTATTCCAATGCATTGAAAGGGAAAGAACACTCCCAAATTCTATGAAACCACCATCACCCTTATACCAAAGCCAGACAAAGAAACTACATAAAAAAAAAAATTACATATACAATGGAATATTACTCAGCCATAAAAAAGGACAAAATAATGCCATTTGCAGCAATATAGATGGACTTAGAGATTGTCATACTAAGTGAAGTAGGTCAGACAGAGAAAGACAAATATTACATGATATCACTTATATGTGGAATCTAAAACAATGGGTACAAATGAACTTATGTATAAAACATAAGTAGAGTCATGGATGTACAAAACAAACTTATGGTTACCAGGGGATGGGGAGGGGGAGGGATAAATTGGAAGATTGGGATTGACATATACACACTACTATATATAAAATAGATAACTAATAAAAACCTGCTGTATAGCACAGGGACCTCTACTTAATACTCTGTAATGGCCTATATAGGAAAATAATCTAAAAAAAAAAGAATGGATATAAGTATATGTATAACTGATTCACTGTGCTGTACACCTGAAACTAACACAACATAGTAAATCAATTATACTATGATAAAAATTAAATAAAAAATTACAGACCAATATCTTCGATGAATATAGATGCAAAAATCCTCAACAAAATATTAGGAAAATGAATCCAACAATACATAAAAAGGACCATACACCATGATCAAGTTGGGTTTATTCCAGGGTCACAAAGATGGTTCAACATATGCAAACCAATTAATGTGATACACCATATTAACAGAAGGAAAGACAAAAACCACATGATCATCTCAATAAATGCAAAAAAGCATTTGACAGAATTCAATATCCATTCATGATAAAAACTCTCACCAAAGTGGGTATAGAGCGAACATATCTCAACATAATAAAAGCCATTTATGACAAACCCACAGTCAACATAATCCTCAATGGTGAAAAGCTGAAAGCGTTCCCACTAAATTCAGGAACAAGTCAAGGATGTCCAATCTCACAACTTCTATTCAACATAGTATTTAAGTTCTAGCCCCAGCTGTCACACCAGAAAAAGAAATAAAAATATCCAAATTGGAAGGGAAGATGTATAACTGTCACTATCTGCAGATCACATGATACTCTATATAGAGAACCCTAATGTCTCCACACAAAAACTTTTAGAACTAACAAATGAATTAAGCAAGGTAGCAGGATACAAGATTAATATACAGAGATCTGTTGGATTTCTTTATACTAAAAATGAAATATCAGAAAGAGAAAGTTTAAAAAATCTTGTTTAAAATCATGTCAAAAAAAAATATATCTGACACTACCAAACGTAAAATAGATAGCTAGTGGGAAGCAGCCGCATAACACAGGGAGATCAGCTTGGTGCTTTGTGATCACCTGGATGGGTGGGATAGGGAGGGTGGGAGGGAGGGAGACACAAGAGGGAGGAGATATGGGAACATATGTATATGTATAATTGATTCACTTTGTTATAAAGCAGAAAATAACACAATTGTAAAGCAATTATACTCCAATAAAGATGTAAAAAAATGAATAAAAAAATAAAATATCTGGGCATAAACTTAAGCATGAAGTGAAAGAACTATACTCTGAAAACTATAAAACATTGATAAATGAAACTGAATAGAACTCAAAGAAATGGAATGATATCCCATTCTCTTGGATTGGAAAAATTAATAATGTTAAAATGGCCATACTACCCAAAGCAATCTACAGATCTAACTTAATCCTAATCAAAATACCCATGACATTTTTCACATACCTAGAAGAAATCATCCTAAAATTTATATGGAACCACAGAAGACCTAGAATTGCCAAAACAATCGTGAGAAAAAACAAACAAAGCTGGAGTCATAAGTCTTCCAGGCTTCAGACGATACTACAAAGGTACAGTAATCAAAACAGCATGGTATAGGCACAAAAGCAGAAATATAGATCAATGCAACAGAATACAGAGCTCAGAAATAATCCCACGTAACTATGGTCAATTAATCTACAACAAAGTAGGCAAGAATGCACAATGCAGAGAAGACTGTCTCTTCAACGAGTGGTGTTGGGAAAGGTAGACATGTAAATCATGTAAATTAATGAAATTAGAACACTCCCTCACATCATAAAAAAATAAACTCAAAATGGTGTAAAGACCTAAATGTAAGTCATGACACCATAAAACTCTTGGAAGGGAACATAGATAAATCCTTCTCTAACATAAATTGTAATAATATTTTCTTAGATATGTCTCCCAAGGCAAAGAAATAAAAACAAAAGTAAACAAATGGGACCTAATTAAACTTAAACGCTTTTGTGCAACAAAGGAAACCATCAACGAAATGAAAAGACAATGCATGGAATGGGAGAAAATATTTGGAAATGATATCACTGATATTGGGTTAATATCCAAAATATAAAAACAGCTCGTACAATTCAATACCACCCCCCCCCCACAAACAGCACAATAAAAAGTGGGTAGAAGACCTACATAGACAGTTTTACAAAGGAGACATACAGATGGCCAACAGGCAAATGAAAAGATTCTCAACATCGCTAATTATTAGAGAACTGCAAATCAAAACCACAATGAGGTATCACCTTACAACAGGCAGAATGGCCATCATTAAAATGTCTACAAATAGTAAATGCTGGAGAGCATATGGAGAAAAGGAAACCCCTTTAAACGCTTGGTGGTAATGTACATTGGTGCAGCTACTATGGAAAATTGTATGGAGGTTCCTTAAAAAAACTGAAAATAGAGCTACCGTATGATCCAGCATTTCTACTCCTGTGTATATAACCAGAAATAACAAAAACTCTAATTTAAAAAGATACATGCATCCCAATGTTCATATGAGCACTACTTACAATAGCCAAGACATGGAAGCAACCCAGTGTCCATCCACAGATGATTGGCTTAAGAATATGTGGTATATATGTCAATGCTACTCTCTCACTTTGTCACAGCTTACACTTCCCCCTCCCCATATCCTCAAGTCCATTCTCTATGCCTGAAACTTTAATCCTGTCCTGCCCCTAGGTTCACGAGAACCATTTTTTTTTACATTCCATATACATGTGTTAGCACATGGTATTTGTTTTTCTCTGACATATTTCACTCTGTAAGACTGACTCTAGGACCACCCACCTCATTACATATAACTTAATTTCATTTCTTTTTATGGTTAATATTCGATTGTATATATGTGCTACATCTTTATCCATTCATCTGTCGATGGACACTTAGGTTGCTTCCATGTACTGGATATTGTAAGTAGTGCTGCAATAAACATTGTGGTACATGTCTCTTTTTGAATTATGGTTTTCTCAGGGTATATGCCCAGGAGTGGGATTGCTCGGTCATATGGTAGTTTTTAGTTTTGTAAGGAAACTCCATACTGTTCTCCATAGTGGCTGTATCAATTTACATTCCCACCAAAAGTGCAAGAGGGTTCCATTTTCTCCACACTCTCTCCAGCATTTATTATTTGTAGATTTTTTGATGACAGCCATTCTGACCGGTGTGAGGTGATAACTCATTGTAGTTTTTATTTTCATTTCTGTAATGATTAGTGATGTTGAACATCCTTTCATGTGTTTGTTGAAAATCAGAATACCCTCTTTGGAGAAATGTCTATTTAGGTATTCTGCCCATTTTTTTTTTTACATCTTTATTGGAGTATAATTGCTTTACAATGGTGTGTTAGTTTCTGCATTATAACAAAGTGAATCAGTTATACATATACACATGTTCCCATATCTCCTCCCTCTTGCGTCTTCCTCCCTCCCACCCTCCCTATCCCACCCATTCGGGTCACCATGCATCGAGCTGATCTCCCTGTGCTATGCAGCTGCTTCCCACTAGCTATCTATTTTACGTTTGGTATTGTATATATGTCCATGCCACTCTCTCACTTTGTCACAGCTTACCCATCCCCCACCCCATATCCTCAAGTCCATGCTCTAGAAGATCTGTGTCTTTATTCCCGTGTTAACCCTAGGTACTTCATGAGCGGTTTTTGTGTTTTTTTTTTAGATTCCATATATATGTGTTAGCATACGGTATTTGTCTTTCTCTTTCTGACTTACCTCACTCTGTATGACAGACTCTAGGTCCATCCACCTCACTACAAATAACTCCATTTCCTTTCTTTTTATGGCTGAGTAATATTCCATTGTATATATGTGCAACATCTTCTTTATCCATTCATCCAATGATGGACACTTAGGTTGTTTCCATCTCCTGGCTATTGTAAATAGAGCTGCAATGAACATTTTGGTACATCACTTTTTCTGAATTATGGTTTTCTCAGGGTATATGCCCAGCAGTGGGATGGCTGGGTCATATGGTAGTTCTACTTGTAGTTTTTTAAGGAACCTCCATACTGTTCTCCATAGTGGCTGTACCAATTCACATTCCCACCAGCAGAGCAAGAGTGTTCCCTTTTCTCCACACCCTCTCCAGCTTTTATTGTTTCTAGATTTTTTGATGATGGCTATTCTGACTGGTGGGAGATGATATCTCATTGTAGTTTTGATTTGCATTTCTCTAATGATTAATGATGTTGAGCATTCTTTCATGTGTTTGTTGGCAGTCTGTATATCTTCTTTGGAGAAATGTCTATTTCCGTCTTCTGCCCATTTTTGGATTGGGTTGTTTGGTTTTTTTTGTTATTGAACTGCATGAGCTGCTTGTAAATTTTGGAGATTAATCTTTTGTCAGTTGCTTCATTTGAAATATTTTCTCCCATTCTGAGAGTTGTCTTTTGGTCTTGTTTATGGTTTCCTTTGCTGTGCAAAAGCTTTTAAATTTCATTAGGTCCTATTTGTTTATTTTTGTTTTTATTTCCATTTCTCTAGGAAGTGGGTAAAAAAGGATCTTGCTGTGATTTATGTCATAAAGCGTTCTGCCTATGTTTTCCTCTAGAGTTTTCTAGTGTCTGGCTTTACCTTTAGGTCTTTAATCCATTTTGAGTTTATTTTTGTTTATGGTGTTACGGAGTGTTCTAATTTCATACTTTTACATGTATCTCTCCAGTTTTCCCAGCACCACTTATTGAAGAGGTGGTCTTTTCTCCACTGTATATTCTTTCCCCCTTTATCAAAGATAAGGTGACCATATGTGCATGGGTTTATCTCTGCGCTTTCTATCCTGTTCCATTGATCTATATTTCTGTTTTTGTGCCAGTACCATACTGTCTTGATTAATGTAGCTTTGTAGTGTAGTCTGAAGTCAGGGAGCCTGATTCCTCCAGCTCCATTTTTTGTTCTTAAATTGCTTTTGCTATTCGGGGTCTTTTTTGTTTCCATACAAATTGTGATAAGGTAGTTCTTGATATGTATCTTCCTATTACCATTTTACTAATTGTTTTGGATTTGTTATTGCAGGTCTTTTCCTTCTCTTGTGTTTTCTGCCTAGAGAAGTCCCTTTAGCATTTGTTGTAAAGCTGGCTTGGTGGTGCTGAATTCTCTTAGCTTTTGCTTGTCTGTAAAGATTTTCATTTCTCCGTCGAATTTGAATGAGATCCTTGCCAGGTAGAATAATCTTGGTTGTAGTTTTCTCCCTTTCATCACTTTAAATATATCCTGCCCCCCCCTTCGGGCTTGCAGCGTTTTTCCCCTAAGATCAGCTGTTAATCTTATGGGGATTCCCTTGTAGGTTATTTGTTGCTTTTCCCTTGATGCTTTTAATATTTGCTCTTTGTACTTAAGTTTTGATAGTATGAATAATATTGTCTTGGCATGTTTCTCCTTCGATTTAGCCTGTATGGGATTCTCTGCACTTCCTAGACTTGATTGACTATTTCCTTTCCCATATTAGGGAAGTTTTCAACTATAAACTCTTCAAATATTTTCTCAGTCCCTTTCTTTTTCTCTTCTTCTTCTGGGATTCCTATAATTCTAATGTTGGCATGTTTAATGTTGTACCAGAGGTCTCTGAGACTATCCTCAATTCTTTTCATTCTTTCTTCTTTATTCTTCTCTGTTGTAGTCATTTCCACAGAGACATTTATTCCAAATTTCCATTTATTTCATCTTCCAGGTCACTTATCTGTTCTTATGTCTCAGTTATTCTTCTACTGATTCCTTCTAGAGAATTTTAAATTTCATTTATTGTGTTGTTCATCATTATTTGTTTCCTCTTTAGTTCTTCTGGGTCCTTTTTAAAAGTTTCTTGTATTTTTTCCATTCTATTTCCAAGATTTTTGATCATCTTTACGATCGTTACTCTGAATTCTTTTTCAGGTAGACCCCCTATTTCATATTCATTTGTTTGGTCTGGTGGGTTTTCACTTTGCTCTTTCATCTGCTGTTTAATTCTCTGTCTTTTCATTTTTCTTAAGTTACTGTTTGGGGTCTCCGTTTTTCAGGCTGCAGGATTCATAGTTCTGGTTGTTTTTGGTGTCTGCCCCCAGTGGGCAAGTTTGCTTCAGTGGGTTGTGTAGGCTTCCTGGTGGAGGGGTCTCATGCCTGTATTCTGGTAGATGAAGCAGGATCTTTTCTTTCTGATGGGCAGGACCACATCTGGCGGTGTGTTTTGTGGTGAACTTATTATGATTTTAGGCAGCCTCTCCTCTAATGGGTGAGGTTGTGTTCCTGTGTTTCTAGTTATTTGTCATGGGGTGTCCAGCACGGGAGCTTGCTGGTCTTTGAGTTGAAGTGGGTTTTAGCATTGAGATGGTGATCTCTGGAAAAGCTCTCAGTGATTGATATTACATGGGGCTGGGAGGTCACTGGTGGAACAATGTCCTGAACTCGGCTCTCTCCTCTCAGAGGCTCAGGCTTGACACCCAGCTGTAGCACCAAGACCGTGTCAGCCACACAGTTCAGAAAAAAAGGGAGTGGGAAGCAGTTGCATAGCACAGGGAGATCAGCTCCGTGCTTTGTGACCAGCTAGAAGGGTGGGATAGGGACGGTGGGAGGGAGGGAGATGCATGAGGGAGCAGATATGTGGATATATGTGTATGTATAACTGATTCACTTCATTATAAAGCAGAAACTAACACACCATTGTAAAGCAATATTACTCCAATAAAAACGTTAAAAAAATAGAAAAAATTAGTTATTAAAATAAAAAATTAAAAAATATTATTAAAATTAAAAAATAGGTAAAAAAGAAAAGAGCAACGAAAGCAATAAAGAAATCCACCAATGATAATATGTGCTATAAACTATACTAAGGTAAACTTAAAAATCAGAAACTAGTCAGTCACATACAGCAAACCCCAAGCCTACAGTTGCTCCCAATGTCCAGCACCTCAATTTTGGGATGATTTGTTGTCTATTCAGGTATTCCACAGATGCAGGGTAAATCAAGTTGATTGTGGAGATTTAATCCGCTGCTCCTGAGGTTGCACGGAAAAATTTCCCTTTCTCTTCTTTGTTCGCACAGCTCCTGGCAGTCACCTTTGGATGTGGCCGCATCTCTGCATGTAGGTCGCCCTCTGCCGTCTATTCTTCACCCTGAAGCGATGGGGTTAAAGGAGCGGCTGATTAGGGGGCTCTGACTCACTCAGTCTGGGGGGAGGGAGGAGTACAGAATGTGGGGTGAGCCTGTGGTGGCAGAGGCTGGTGTGATTTTGCAAAAACCTGAGGTGTGCCGTGTGTTCTCCCTGGACCATGGGACCCTGGCAGTGGCGGGCTGCACAGGCTCCCATAAAGGGAAGTGTGGATAGTGATCTGTGCTTGCACACAGGATTCTTGGTGGCTGCAGTAGTAGCATTAGCATTTCATGCCCGTTTCTTGTGTCTGTGCTGATAGCCGTGGCTCACGTCCATCTCTGATGCTTCTTTAGGTGGTGTTCTGAATCACCTCTACTTGCGCACCTCAAGACAATGGTCTCTTGACTCTTAGGCAGTTCCAGACTTTTCCCCAGACTCCCTCCTGGTTAGGTGTGGCCCAATAGTCTCCTTCAGACTGTGTTTACGCAGCCAACCCCAGTCCTCTCCCTGGGATCTGACCTCCAAAGCCCGAGCTTCAGGTCCCATCCCCCACCCACCCTGGCAGGTGAGCAGACAAGTCTCCCAGGCTGCTGAGGGCTGGTCGGCAACAATCCCCTGTGTGGGAATCTCTACTTTGCCCTCTGCACCCCTGTTGCTGTGCTCTCCTCTGTGTCTCTGAATCTTCCCCCCAGCCCACACCCTGTCTCTCCAGTGAAGGGACTTCCTAGTGTGTGGAACCTTTTCCTCCTTCACAGCTTCCTCCCAGAGGTACAGGGTCCATCCCTATTTTTTTCTCTCTGTTTTTTTTGCCCTCACCAGTTACGTGGGGAGTTTCTTGCCTTTTTGGAAGTCTGAGGTCTTTTGCCAGCATTCAGTAGGTGTTCTGTAGGAATTGTTCGACATGTATATATATATATATATTTTTTTTTTTTTGGCGGTACGCGGGCCTCTCACCGTTGTGGCCTCTCCCGTTGCATAGTACAGGCTTGGACGCGCAGGCTCAGTGGCCATGGCTCACGGGCCCAGCTACTCCACGGCATGTGGGATCCTCCTGGACCAGGGAACGTACCCGCGTCCCCTGCATCGGCAGGCAGACTCTCAACCAATGCACCATGAGAGAAGCCCCGTAGATATATACTTGATGTAATTGTGGGGAGGAAGTTGATCTCCATGTCTTACTCCTCCACCATCTTGTAGGTCCTCCATATCCATTGTATATGTTTTGATTGGAACATTTATTCCATTTACATTTAAAGTAACTATTGACGGTTGTATACATATTGCCATTTTGTTAATTGTTTTTAATAAGAAAAAAATTTTATTGATCTTAAGAATATTTTATTTTATAGATTTTTATCTTTTTACATCTTTATTGGAGTATAATTGCTTTATAATGGTGATAGTTTCTGCTTTATAACAAAGTGAATCAATTAAACATATACATATGATCCCATATCTCCTCCCTCTTGCATCTCCCTCCCTCCCACCCACCCTATCCCACCGATCCAGGTGGTCACAAAGCACCGAGCATATCTCCCTGTGCTATGCAGCTGCTTCCCACTATCTATCTATTTTACGTTTTGGTGGTGTATATATGTCCATGCCACTCTCTCACTTTATCACAGCTTACCCCTCGCCCTCCCCATATCCTCAAGTCCATTCTCTAATAGGTCTGTGTCTTTTTTTTTTTTACATCTTTATTGGAGTATAATTGCTTTATAATGGTGATAGTTTCTGCTTTATAACAAAGTGAATCCATTATACATATACATATGTTCCCATATCTCCTCCCTCTTGCATTTCCCTTCCTCCCACCCTCCCTATCCCACCCATCCAGGTGGTCACAAAGCACCACACATCTCCCTGTGCTATGTGGCTGCTTCCCACTAGCTATATATTTTACGCTTGGTAGTGTATATATGTCCATGCCACTCTCTCACTTTATCACAGCTTACCCATCCCCCTCCCCATATCAAGTCCATTCTCTAGTAGGTCTGTGTATTTATTCCTGTCTTGCCCCTAGGTTCTTCATGACATTTCTTTTTTTCTGAGATTCCATACATATGTGATAGCACATGGTATTTGTCTTTCTATTTCTGACTTGCTTCACTGTGTATGACAGACTCTAGGTCCATCCACCTCACTACAAATAACTGCATTCCGTTTCTTTTTATGGCTGAGTAATATTCCATTGTATATATGTGCCACAACTTCTTTATCCATTCATCTGATGATGGACACTTAGGTTGTTTCCATCTCCTGGCTATTGTAAATAGAGCTGCAATGAACATTTTGGTACATGACTCTTTTTGAATTATGGTTTGCTCAGGGTATATGTCCAGTAGAGGGATGGCTGGGTAATATGGTAGTTCTATTTAAAGTTTTTTTTTTTTACATCTTTATTGGAGTATAATTGATTTACAATGGTGTTAGTTTCTGCTTTATAACAAAGTGAATCAACTATACATATAAATATGTTCCCATATCTCCACCCTCTTGCATCTCCCTCCCTCCTACCCTCCCTATCCCACCCATTCAGGTGATCACAAAGCACCAAGCTGATCACCCTGTGCTATGCGGCTGCGTCCCACTAGCTATCTATATTAGGTTTGGTAATGTACATATGTCCATGCCACTCTCTCACTTTATCACAGCTTACCCGTCCCCCTCCCCATATCTTCAAGTCCATTTTCTAGTAGGTCTGTGTCTTTATTTCCGTCTTGCTCCTAGGTTCTTCATGACATTTCAAGTTTTCTTTTATTCCATATATATGTGTTAGCATGCAGTATTTGTCTTTCTCTTTCTGACTTACTTCACTCTGTATGACAGACTCTAGGTCCATCCACCTCATTACGAATATCTCCATTTCGTTTCTTTTTATGGCTGAGTAATATTGCATTGTATATATGTGCCACATCTTCTTTATCCATTCATCCGATGATGGACAATTGGGATGTTTCCATCTACTGGTTATTGTAAATAGAGCTGCAATGAACATTTTGGTACATGACTCTTTTTGAATTACGGTTTTCTCAGGGTATATGCCAAGTAGTGGGATTGCTGGGTCATATGGTAGTTCTATTCGTAGTTTTTTAAGGAACCTCCATACTGTTGTCCATAGTGGCTATACCGATTCACATTCCCACCAGCAGTGCAAGAGTGTTCCCTTTTCTCCACCCCCTCTCCAGCTTTTATTGTTTCTAGATTTTTTGATGATGGTCATTCTGACCAGTGTGAGATGATATCTCATTGTAGTTTTGATTTGCATTTCCCTAATGATTAATGATGTTGAGCATTCTTTCATGTGTTTGTTGGCAGTCTGAATATCTTCTTTGGAGAAATGTCTATTTAGGTCTTCTGTCCATTTTTGCATTGGGTTGTCTGTTTTTTCGTTATTGAGCTGAATGAGCTGCTTGTAAATTCTGGAGATTAATCCTTTGTCAGTTGCTTCATTTGCAAATATTTTCTCCCATTCTGAGGTTTGTCTTTTGGTCTTGTTTATGGTTTCCTTTGCTGTTCAAAAGATTTGAAGTTTCATTAGGTCCCATTTGTTTATTTTTATTACCATTTCTCTAGGAGATGGGTCAAAAATAATCTTGCTGCGATTTATGTCATAGAGTGTTCTGTTTACGTTTTCCTCTAAGAGTTTGAGAGTTTCTGGCATTACATTTAGGTCTTTAATACATTTGAGCTTATTTTTGTGTATGGTGTTAGGGAGTATTCTAGACTCATACTTTTACATGTACCTGTCCAGTTTTCCCAGCACCACATTTTGAAGAAGGCTGTCCTTTCTCCACTGTACATTGCTGCCTCCTTTATCAAAGATAAGGTGACCATATGTGTGTGGGTTTTTCTCTGGGCTTTCTATCCTCTTCCACTGATCTATATTTCTGTTTTTGTGCCAGTACCATACTGTCTTGATTACTGTGGGTTTGTAGTACAGTCGGAAGTCAGGGAGCCTGATTCCTCCAGCTCCATTTTTCGTTCTCAAGGTTGCTTTGGCTTTTAGGGGTCTTTTGTGTTTCCATACAAATTGTGAAATTTTTTATTCTAGTTCTGTGAAAAATGCCAGTGGTAGTTTGATAGAGATTGCATTGAATCAGTAGATTGCTTTGGGTAGTAGAGTCATTTTCACAATGTTGATTCTTCCAATCCAACAACATGGTATATCTCTCCATCTATTAGTATCCTCTTTAATTTCTTTCATCAGTGTCTTATAATTGTCTGCATACAGGTCTTTTGTCTCCTTAGGTAGGTTTATTCCTAGAAATTTTATTCTTTTTGTTGCAATGGTAAATGGGAGTGTTTTCCTGATTTCATTTTCAGATTTTTCATCATTAGTGTATAGGAATGCCAGAGATTTCTGTGCATTAATTTTGTATCCTGCTACTTTACCAAATTCATTGATTAGCTCTAGTAGTTTTCTGGTAGCATCTTAAGGATTCTCTATGTATAGTATCATGTCATTTGCAAACTGTGATAGCTTTACTTCTTTTCGGATTTGGATTCCTTTTATTTCCTTTTCTTCTCTGATTGCTGTGGCTAAAAATTCCAAAACTATGTTGAATAAGAGTGGTGCAAGTGGGCAACCTTGTCTTGTTCCTGATCTTAGTGGAAATGCTTTCAGTTTTTCACCATTGAGGACGATGTTGGCTGTGGGTTTGTCATATATGGCCTTTATTATGTTGAGGAA
>RJWK010026156.1:0-27223 GCA_004363435.1 Platanista minor
GTCTTTCCTGGCCAGGGGTTCTTACACAGGGCTCTAGGGCTCACCTAAGGGGTCCTTTCTGTTGATCTTAAGGGAATCTTCCTGCCTCAGCGTGAGATCACAAATGAGAACCTTGGTGACCCAGTGCCTCCTTCACAGGATCTGCTGTGAACGTGAGGCTGCGGTTATTAGTGTAACTGCTGGGAACGGTCCCTCGCCAGCAGGGAAGGGGACAGGCAGGCTCCTAACCCTTCTTGAGGTTGAAGGTGGAAGCACGGACTAGATAAGCCACAGCTCCCAGCAAGAAGAGCTCTAGATGCAAAGGCACGTTCTACCCAGTGTCCCGGATGGTGGGCAGAGTGGGGGGCAGCCTGGCGAGAGAAGGCGAGAGTGAAAACAAACCAGCCACTCCTGGTTGTTCTGGAAGGCTCCAAAGAAAAGCATCTATTCCTAGGGCTGCTTTTGTGATTGGGGGCGATCCTCATGGCAGTGGACAACCCCTAAGTTTCTTTAAAGTGTGGGAACCAGCGAGGAGGGGCCCAGAAGGCTAGAGCCAGGAGAGGAGACACTGCAGCGGGGGAAGGCGTTTCCAGCAGCTCAGGTGAGAGAGACCCACGTGACACGGGCAGAGGCCAAGGGACTCACTGGCACCTTTGCTGCTGGGCTCGAGCTGGCCCTAGTCCTGCCCCAGGCCTCCTTCTGCTGGCGTCCATCAGCAGTGGACAGGGGTAAGTCACTTACCTAGACCACTGTCCTGCTCCTGACTTCGGTGCAAGTCACCATCAGAGAGTTGGACGGCGGCCATGCCAGGCCCATCAGGCACTGCAATACCGAACTCCACTGGTTGCAATGTGTCCAAAAAGAAATGAGTGTAACCTGGCATGGCTGCCTTTCCACGGGGCCACGTTGGCTCCTGATGACGGTCACTTACCTCTCCAAGTGCCTGGACACCACCTGCCCGGGATGGATACCCAGGCCTTGGGTCTGTCATGTGGAGGGGTCACCCAAGCCATGTTCCTCTCCACACCTGCCTGGACCTCTTCGCTCCATCCACTTCTGTGTTCACCTTCTCCTAGGGAACAGGTAGCACTGGCCTCTGCACTTTTTTCCCAGTTCTCTGGGCTGGAGTGCTTGGCTGGGCCCGGGCGGTAACTGGCTACTCCAGAGGCGGAAGCTGAACAGGCTGTGGGCAGAGGAAGGGGTCTGGTCAGCGGGTCTCAGAGGAAAGATCCTGTCTGGAACCCTGACCCCGTCTCTCAGTCACAGAGCTGGGAGGCCCAGGAAGCACCGGCTGACTCTGGCTTCTCTCTCCTGCAGGCAGCTGAGGTCAGCATCTCTAAATTGCTAGTTATTCCTTTCTTCAATTAAGGACAATTCTTCTGACACAGGAAGTTAACTCCCACCAGTTAATCTAATGGCCTTGAGTCCTGATGTGTTTGCTCTATCTGAAGGCAGGGCCAGAAGTTCCTTGGTAGCAGGTCAGAGCCCACGCATTCAGGAGCTGCCCTGGGGGGCCAGGGCCCCACATTCCCTGTTGGACTCCAGATCCATGCAGCAGCACTGATCTTCAGACAGCACTTGTCATGTGGCAAGCCTCCTCCACCTCTGGCCCATTGTCTTCCCATCTGAGAAATGGGGGCGTGGAGGAGGATCTGGCTAGATGATTTCTGTAACTCCCATCAACTCGTTGTCTCCCCTAACCTGCCCCACCCACCCCCTCCCAAGGGTTTGTGGTGACTGGACGGAGAGGTGGGAGGGGTCTCAGTGTCCACCTCAGGGAGCATCTTCCCTGAGCAGGATGTGTTTGCCTATGAAATACACACACACACACACACACACACACACACACACAAGCGCACGCGTGCATAGTGCTGCCTGGAAGTAGGGCCCCTGCCAGACTGTGGTCACTGCTGCCGCTATGAGCCAAGGACCCCAGGAGGTGCTCAGGCCCGGGTGTGTCCCCTCTGAGGCTGCTTTATTGTTCCTCTGTGACAACTCACACCCGCAGACCAGGTGGCCGAAACTGGACATTTTCCAGGCAGTCAGGCCTCTGACCGTGCCCTGCCTGCACGGAAGGGTGAGAACCAGGCCCAAGGGATAGAACGTAGGCCCTAAATTTATCCTGCATAACCACAAGCGCAGAACTTTCTCAGCCTCTCTTTCCTTATGTGTAAACTGGGGATAATACAAGACATCCGAGGGTATTATGTACCAACTGCCTGAGGGTTAAAAGACACGATATATGTGAAGCCCCGAGCATACTGCCTGTCCACTCATTGCTATCCCTGCCTCCACCATGCCCGAGTAATGGGGAAAAGCTGCAGGGATTCACTCACATACTCCCAGCTGGTGACGGATGGCACACACCGGCCAAGAGGTCTGGCTTCAACCTCGGAGCTTCCGAAATTTTGTCTATCGGTCAGCCCTGCTGTCTGGTTCTGGGATCCAGAACTCTGGGGACTGAGGGGTTCCACTGGGATGTGGGACTTCCAGTGCTAAACCCAGGAGTCTCTGGCAAACCAGGATGGTTGGTCCCTCTTGGTGAAGCCACACTAGGGAGTTTAGACAGAGGGCCCTTGGTTTTGTTGAGTGAGGTCCCAGAAGGACCCACAGGTGGGTCATCTGAGGTGCAGATTTCAGCTCAAGTGAGGGGAAACCTTCTCACGGTCAGCAGCGTCCAAAGATGGAAGAACTCTTGCTTGAGGTACCGAGCTCCCTGTCCTTGGATGTAATACACCAGGAGCTGAAGGGCCACTTGATGGGGATCCGGTGGATGGAGACAAAGCCCTGGGGGGTGGGGTGCTGGGCTAAATGCTCACTGAGGACCCTTTCAGCACCATATGTGCCCCGTTTCCATAGAGGGGCTAATGGGACCCTGGAGTCGGGACAGTGGCTACCCTAAGGGTGGAATTATCCTTTTCCCTGGAAGGCGGGTGTGGGACAGGGTGAGTGAGGAGCCTGGCTACAGACGGTAACTGGACTTTAGCTCTTCCCAGGTCCTCAGAAGGAAGCAGAGGGCATCTTCTCAAGGGATGGTTTGGTGGGAATTGAAAGGTCATCTGAGAGCAGATACCCCCTAGCCCTTTCCAGCAGCTGAGCCAGGCAGCCGGCTTTGGGGATGTTGGGAGCTGCCAGAGGCTGGGCAGACATCTGCTGGGCCCACCGACCTGGCCCAGCCTTGAGCTAGAGAGAGGACTGCTCTCCCCTGGAGCCTCCCATCTGGCTACCACCCAGGCACCACCGAAATGGCTGGCCTTCTCCCGCCCCGTGCTGGGGCTGGGCTGTGGATCCCCGGCCGCCGCCAGGCAGAAGCCACAACCCCAGTCTCCCCAGCCTCCGCTGGGCCTGTTCACCAGGATGTCTGCGTCCCAGGTGTGGGAAGCAAAGGGGGCTACAGCTCACAGCTAGACTCCTGGCCTCCCCAGACTGCTCCAGCCTGGAATCCCAGGTGGGCTTTACGTGTATTTTACAAGTTCCTTTAGAACTACGGGCACAGAAATCCCTTCCCCTCTGAGGCTAGTTCAGGTCCAGGCTGTGGATCCTAGAAATGATAGCCTGGAGTTGGGGCCGATGGAGGGGTCCATCTCTTGCCTCTGACCCCTGGAGACACCTCCCTCTTGGCTTCGCGGGAGCCTCCCGGTGCCCGTTCTTCCCTTCTCTCCTCTCTGCTCTCTGTCACTCTCCAGGTGCCAGGGTCTCGAATCTCCTCCAAATTTCTCTCCCCCTCTGCCCGTCGGTGTTTCGGCCCCAGGGGTGTCTCTAGCGCCCAGTCTCAGTGGCTCTCGCCCCCGACTCGCGGTCCGCGTGCGCATCTCCGCCTGGCCCGCAGCGCCTCCGCGTCTCTGCGCCCGTCCGGGGCTCGGAGCGGAGCGTTTTGGAGCGGCGGCCGCGGCCCCGGGCAGGGGTGCGGGCCCGCGGGGGCGGCGTTGGGCGCCTTCCTCCGGCAGTCCCTCCCCGGCGGCGCGGGGGGGCCGGCGCGGCCGCCGCTCGGCGCCTTTAAGGGAGCGGGAGGGAGCGGCGAGGCGGCGGCGGCTGCGGTGGCGGCGGCCGCGGCGAGCGGGGCGGGGGCGCGGCGCGCGGCGCTCGGAGTCCGCTCGCGGCCGGAGGCGGCTGGGCGGCCGGGGCCGGGCTGGGAGCCGCGAGGAGAGCGGGCAGCGCCGCCGGAACCCGCCGCCCGGGCCATGGCCAAGGCGGGCCGTGCAGGTGAGGGCGGGCGCCGGGAGGGCTGGGCCGCCGGCGGGGGGAGGGACCCGCGCGTCTCGAGGGGGGGCCGCCGGCCCAGGTGAGCCCCCGGCGCAGGTGGGCGGAGGTTCCGGGCGGGCTGAGGGGGCGGCGGCGCGGCTGGCCCCCGGGAGAGTGGAGAGGGGGCTCCGCGCGCCCCGCGCCCTTCCTGCTCCCCCGGTCACCTCGTGGGACACCGCGTCCCCTCGCCACCGCCCCGCCGGAAAGGGCCAGGTCTGCGGCGCCTTTGCCCAGCCCGGCGGTGGGGAGCGACCGCCGCCTTCCCGAGGCCCTGGGCAGAGCCGGGCGCGGGGACCGAAGGCGAGGTCCCGCGGCCGGCGCTCCATCCCACGCCCCCCAGCGCCAACCAGGACGCGCCCCCTTGTCCGGCCGCTCGCTCTATCCAGGACGCGACAACCCCCCCGCCCCCAGCTCAGTCAGGAGACCCAGATTTCTTCTGGGGAAGGAGGGGTGCCCCGCTCCGCACCGGCTAGTGAGCCGTTCCCCCCCTCCCCTCCCGGACCCTGGGAGGCAGAGCCTCAGGTGCGGAGGTCTGAAGCGGGGCCTCTTCTGGGGTCCCCAGGGCTCTGCCCTCCCCCAGACACAGGCCGTGGGGCCCGTGGTGTGAGGGAGTGGGCGTTAGTCAGTCGTTCATTCATTCAGCCAGACGTTCATTCACCAACATCTGCTTTGTGCCAGGCCCCGCGCTGGGCACTGGGACCAGGAGGTGGTGGAGACTCTGCTCCTATTTGCACTCTCTGGACCCTTGGGTGCCTTGGGAGGGCGGCGGAACGACGGTGGCAGCAAGCCTGGACACAGCAGGGCTGGCTTGGGAGGGTGGCATGTGTAAATCTACCGTGAACTCACACCCAGCCTGTGACGTTGGCAGGTGCCATGCCATCCCCTTGGACTCGACATTGGTCTGGCACGAACCCCACCCTCTACCCACCAGCGATGACAGTGATGGCATGAGTGTGAGTTCACCCCTGCACACACTTGGGCTGGATACCGCTGGGCTGTGTAAATCCACTGCCACCCCACAAATGCTGCCCTGACCAAGGGCTGGGTCCGGATGCCCCTGTACGTATGCTGGGTGTGTGATTTGGATGCCTGAGAATACACTCCCGTTCTGTCCCTGAGGAGTCCTCTTGGGGTGGGGCTGGTTGTGTGAGGCACAGCAAGTACGGAACACATGTAAACACCCCCTTTCTCACTTCCCTCCCCTTTCCCCCCAGGCAGCTGGAAAAGGCTGTCTCCCTGGGTCCTTACCCACCCCCGCTCCTCCCATAGGACACTTGGCCGGGTGTGTGTCCCGCCCACTGCCCCCGTGCCTCTGCTGCCTGTGTGTGTGCAAATACATGCACACCCCTTGCACGGATCACCTGCCGGAGCACTGTCATCACAACAGCAGTTAACAATTGCTGCTTGTCCTAGGTACCAGGCAATGTGCGCAGCCATGCCGGGAGGCAGGAAGTGTTACTCTTCCCTTTTTAAAACATCTGGAAACAGGTACTGGGAGAAATAGCTCCCTCCAGGTGGCCCAGAGGGTCTGGGCAGAGCCTAGATGTAGACCCAGGCTGTAAGGACTCCGAGTACTGGATTTTCTCCGTTGCTACCCTCGTAGGTTGCCCCCCTCACAGAACAAAGATGCGGTTCCAGCCCCTCCACCTTGGTCTGTGGGTCCTTTGGTCTCTAGACTGAGAGTCCGTGGGAATTTGTTCCAGTGACGGGTGAAAAACTGCTCTGCTTTGAGCATCAGTGCCTGGTGTTCTAACGTTTTGTCTTTCCTGCTGCAGTTTCTTGCTTGGCCCTTTCCCTAAGGGCAGCACAGACTCCCCTCCTCTGTGGATCAAACCGCCCAGGCTCTTCCCTCCCACCCTCCGCTGCCACCCCAAGGAGCCTTTGGGATTGACCCCAGCAAGATGGGATTGCTCCTCCTCTTCTTAGCTCTTCCAGGCTCCTTTGCATTTTGTAAAGGTCCCTTCTCTTCCTCAGGCTTCTAAGCTCGCTGACTTGAAGACAACTTGTGGTGATGTGCGGACGGATGTCAAAATCTGTGTAGGATGGACTGGTGAGCTTTAGAACAGAGGGACTCCGCGGAGGTAGGAGCCCCAGTCCCTCTCTTTACAGCTAGAGAAACTGAGGCCCAAGGAAGGGCTGTAACTCAGACAGGAGTGGCTATTCAGGACCATCTACCGCGGATGCACAGGCTGATGGTCAGTCAGAAATGATCAGGCCTTCACTCTGGTGGAGAAGAGGGTGCTGTTAGAACCAAAGGAGGCTGAAGGCTGTGAGAATCTGCACTGTGAAAGAGGGAGTGTGCTCTCTGACTTGTGAGGTGTTCCGTCTAAAACTGGTCAAGGGAGCCACTGACTAGAGATAGGGGTTTGGGCCTCAGGGCCACCATAGGGCATGACTCCAAGGTCATCACATTGTAGTCTAGTGAAGGCATCCCAGACCTGTGCAGTGCACAGCCTGAGCAGCCAGCCATGTCCATGCCAACTGTGTCACACAGGAGCTGAAGGAAGGCAGTGAAAAGGACTTCCATGCTGCCAGGAGAATCCAGGTACAAGAGAAAATGTAATCAAGTCCTAGAAAGGATTGGATAAATGGCAGAGGGTGGATCCCCAGCGGGCGACTACCAAATCCCTGGGGAGATTTCAGCACACAGAACAGGATCGTTATGGTGCCCCGAGTCCAGTCTTGAGAGAAAAGGCAAGAGGAGGAGAGCCACTGGTCTTGCCCTGAGGGAGCGCTCCGTCTAGTGGACAAAGGAGAGAGGCCTGCCTTGGGGATGAAAGTCTGCAGTAGGGAGGTGAGGGCTGGCAGTGGGGAGGGGCCGGGAAATGCACAGAGCTACCTGTAGCGGCAGGCCTCAAGTGCAGTGCCGACAGAGAGAGAGGAGGCCAGTGGTGGCTTGAAACAGCGGAGGCTGAATATCCTTAGAAGTTGGGCCTTAAAGGCTGGCAGAATTTGGACAGGCAGGTGGCAAGGAGCAGGCTTCCACGGGCAGGTGAGGCTAGGAGGGTGGGACGAGAAAGGTGTAGGTATGGCGGGTGGGAATGGGAGGGGGTGGGGAGGAGGTGCCCAAGGGTGGCGAAATCTGTCTGGCTGGGGTGAAGCATCCCTAGGCGGGGTGCAGAAGGCCGAGAGGAGCTCCGGAGAACATGGAGGATGGGAGGGTTGTGTAAGGATTGGGTGTTTTGACAGATCCCTCTGGCTGCTCCTGTGGGGGCAAAGCGAGGCCAGCCTGTCAGGGCTGTCTTAGTTGGGAAGAGTTTGTGCTGGTTCTTGTCAGCCGCACGGCCCCTCCCTACCTCCCTGGGCCCCTCTACCCCTCCCTCCACACCCCAGCAGGTTGGCAGGGGTGTCTGCCCGCCCCGGGGGCAGGGCAAGTGGAAGGCCCTGCCGGGCAGGAACAGAGACAACAGCCGAGAGGGTCTTGGAAACTCTCAGGCTGGGCCAGGACCATCTGGAGAGGCCAGGCTGGGGCCACAGGGCTGGGCCTTCCAGGCTGGAGGAACCAGTTTATTTGCTCCCAGGTGTTGGCCTCTGCTCTGAGGGGCAGAGCCAGCGGGCTGGACTGTATCAAACCCAGTAATTCGAGTGAGTAAAATACTGATCCTATAGTGGCAGAGCTGGGAGGACGATTCCAGAAACTCATGTTCAGAGCCCTCACCACAAGGGGACACTGAGGCCTAGCGGTGTGGGGTGTAGGTATTTGCCCAAGGCCACAGAGAAAGGTGGTGGCAGAGCTGGGCCCAGAACCTGTGTTTCCAGAGTTTTGGCTGGGACCTTGTTCTGCTGAGTCAGCTGCCCCCTCACATCCCAAAGCCAGACCTTCTGGGCCCCCTGCTTCACAGCTCCCAGGTGGTGGCATGGGCAGTGGCCGGAGCTCTCAGAGGACAGAACGTTTGGAAGCTTGGGAAAGGGACCAACTCTGGGATTCTCCGGACTTTGGGGAGGTGCCAGGAGATTTGAGGCGCGACTCAGAAACTCCCAGGCAAAGGGTGCGGGGATGGCTTCGCTGTGTATCTGGGGAAGAGCGTCACGATTCTGCCAATGCACCTTTTCAGGTTCCGAGGGAGAAGGCTTGGGCCAAATCAGATGACCGTGTCCCAACTCAAGGCCTTTCTAAAACTCTGCCCCCAGGAAGCTTTCGGGGCCTTCCGTGCAGTCGGGGAAGTGCTGGAGCTTGGGCCAGTCTCTGGTTCCTCTGCTGAGTTACATGTCACAGCAGCCGACCTGGCAGGCCCCAGATTGAGACCTTTTGCTGCCCCTTAGCCCTGGCTGTGGTGGGGTGTGGTGAGTCAAAGACACTACCGTTAAAACAGAGTCCTACCCACAGCGCATGAAGCCCTAGTCCTAGCTGGCGTTCAAGTGGTGGAGCACAGAGTCTGAGGACATGGCTAGGCCCCCCTTGCTGGGGCCATGTCTGGGTCGGACTGGCCAGAAAGTGGGATGTTTTCTCATATACATCTTAGTATACAGTGGTAATTCATGGCTAGAAGAGGCTTGGAGATCTTCTGGTCCTACCTGTTAATTATGCAAGTGGGACACCAAGGCCAGAAAGGCAAAGGGTTTTTCTCTGAGCTCTGGAGTCTTCAGTGACAGAGGGTGTGAACTCCCAAGACCAGTGAGGCTTTGAGGACTGGGAGCTACTCAGTAGGATCTGGGTGCCCCCCAGAAATTCTCTGGGATTCCAGGCTTGGGAGAGGGAGGGAGAGGGTCAGGGATTCTCATCCTGGGGACAACCTGGCTCATTTTTTGGTAGCAGTCGACATGCTTTCCTGTCCAATGGCACGGCAGCATCTCTCTGAAGTAGGGCTGATGTTATTCATCCTTTTATGGATGAGAAAACTGAGGCCTGGAAATGTTAAGCGTCTGGTTCCAGGGTCACACATAAAGTCAGAGGCGGAGCTGGAATTAGAACTTAGGTCTCTTCTCTTGGATTCGGCATTCCTAGGAGTTGGACTGTGTAACAAAGAACAGACCTGGCTCTGTCACTGGTTGCCCTTGAACTGCCCCTCTGGTCTCAGTTTCCTTGTTTGTAAAAGGGGAACGGGAAGCAAGGAGTTCGGGGGGACAGGACAGCTCTCGTCTGCTCCAGCTCGCTTTTCCTCCTTGGCCTCGCTCCCCACGGGCTCTGCTGTGCCTTTCGGGCCCTCTCCTCCTCCCTTCTCATCCCTCACAAGGGTGGTGGGGATGGGAGGACAGATGGGAAGCTGAGGACCGGGACATGGAGAGCACCTGCCTCTTCGGGGTCCCGGGGCCCCAGCCTATCACCAGATCTGCAGCCAGGAGCCACGTGGAAGGGGGCGTCCAGGGCCCCCCAGGGGAAGGGCTGAGGGTGGGCGGGGGCGGGGGGAGGAGAGAATGCATAACAGATGAGTTTGGAAATCAAATGGGATCTGAGCTCGCCACCCACTCCCTCAAATCTCTTAATACTCCCTTTTCTACAATTCTTGCTTCCTAAAGAGAAGGGAAATGCTACACTGCAGCCCCTTTCGCAAACGAACGGGAGCCTTAGTGAGTCACTCCGGAGGTAAATGCCACCTCCAGGGCCCCGCGTCTGCCTGCTTGCGGAGGCCTGAGCAGCCGTGTGGCCACCGGGGGGCGCGCGTGTGACGTGCCCCTGCCTGTCGGCGGCTGTGGGTGGGCGCGGGGTCCCTGCAGTGGGGCCCCCACCCCGCCTCCTCCAGACTCTCCCCCCAGGGTGGCATTCGTGAGGTTCGCTCGCGGATGGGGCTACGGCTCAAGCTGGGGCCCGGCTGAGGCTGGTGGTGGCACGTAGGGACTTGGGCTGTGACCCGAGTGTGGGGTGAATACAGGACCTGCCGGGGAGGGCGTTGTGGTTCTGGGGCGGTCCGGGCTGGCAGGGGGGTAGGTGCTAATGCATCTGCCTCTGGGAACCGGAGTTCTCGGGCGTCAAACTGTTCTCTCCAGGGATCCTGGTGGAGGGATGTGTGTGTGCTTGTCTGAAGCCTCATCTTCCGTTTTGAGGGTCAGCCTGTTAATTTGCAGACCTGGGGCAGGGAAGCCCAGCGAGGAGGTGTTCCCCCTCCTAGATGACCCGTTGTTCGGGAGGGAGGGGAAGTAGCCGTCTGTTAGCCGGGGATGCCAAACAAGGGTTGAAAGCAAAAATAGAAACACACTGGGTTCTGTCTGGGAGGGGCGTGGAGTTCTGGTGGATCCAAGAGGCCTCTTCTGAGCTGTCTGCCGCCGATGCTGTGTTTGCTCGGCTCATTATTTGCAGAGCACGTCATGTCCTGCGCTCCTGACCTCCTCGGGGATCTAGGTGTGCAGGATCCGGGCTGAGGGCTCGAGGGGCTGCAGGTGCTCCACGAATCTGTCTTTGGGAGGTTTGGGGCTGCTGTGGCCATGGTCCAGCTTGCTGCCCTCCTGATCAGAACTCCCTTTGGCCTGCCATACCCGCCCCCCGCCTCCAGTCCTCCAACTTCCCACCTCCCGTGAGGCCGGTCTCAGCTGAGCAATTCTGAAATCATCCCTTGTGGTAAAAGGAGCTATTTTCAGCCTTCCCATTACTGCCCAGTGGGGGGTGGGGTGGGGTGGTGTTTATCCCTTTGCTGCCTTTTTCTTTCCTTCTTGTACAGAGTAATCTGGAGCAGCGGTGAGAGCATTACGCAGCCCTGCCTCCGGGGTCCCGGCTGGCAATTCCCGGTGCTGTGATTTGGCACCAAATGCAGAGCCTGGGGCAGAGGCAACCTTGGGCCCCATCCTTGCTCTGTAGTAACTCCAGAGTGGCAGGTAGCACAAATGGCCTGTCGGAGTCACCTTGGCCCTGGCTGCTGGGGACAGCTCCCCTGCTGCCGCTTGCTTCAGGCTGACCTTTGGTGACCTTACCAAAAAGCTGGCCAGCTCATTGAGGTGGCGGCTCTAAAGGAGCCCCCAGCATCCTCCGCTGACTCTGTGACCCTCCCCAATCTGGTCTCCCCATGCCCTGATTGGACGCCTGGGTCCCTCCTGGTCTCTTGTTCCCTGTTCCCCGCAATGGGTCCTGGGGTGATCTGAAGGGGCCCCTCTGTCCTGTCTTTTGGGCTCCCCCGCCCTCCTGAGGAACCTGCAGGTGGCAGAGCCATCAGTGTTGAATTGGCAGGTGCTCTGGGAGCTCCCTTTAGAGGCAGGAGAAAGCCTCTCCCTTATGGAGCAAGAGTCTGGTGGGACAGAGCGGGGACATCTGGGGCTTGAGAGAATTGTTCCAAATAACTCAGAACTGTTGGGAGCCGAACTGGCAGAGCAAATGAAAGTACAATAGATAGCCAAAGCTATTAATCACTAATTCTCTCCTAAATCAGGTAATTAATGGGTATTTAAGTGGCATATTTATGAGATACCAGCAGGTCTTCAAAAAGCACATTTTTTCCCGAAGCGACCGGTTGGCCCAACTGTGTCCTGCTGGGAGACTGGGCTTGTCATCCCACCCCCAGGCCACCCCCAGGCGCAGGGAGCATGACGGGAGGCAGGTCCCGTCTGAGCTTGCCTTTTGGCATCGCAAAGAGGGATTGGAGCCCTTCTGAACTGACCTCACTGGGCTGTCGTGAGGATGATAGGAAGTGAAGGCCATGCAAATCCCTGGCAGTGGTGTAAAATGCTGTACAGAATTTAGTGTTAGCTGTGACAATAGCCATGAAGTTATATGATACAGTGCCTTGATTGTGCCTGGTGCTGTTTACGGCCAGGGTCAGGCCTCAGTGGATGGCTAGAGGCATTCCTTTTATTTGAGTCATTGCTGAACGTGTGCCTGGGTCTGTGACTGGGTCAAGGCTTAGTGTGTAGCTTGGCCTGTGCTCAGCTTCATGGCCTGGTTTGAAATCAGGTCCCAGTTGTTCTGTGATCGGGGTTGTGACTTGATCTGTGGTCAGCTCGAGATTAGGCTGCGGTTGAGGTCAAGGTTGGGCCATGGCTAGTCTCAGGAAAATTCTGCATCCCGCAGCCTCAGCCTCAAGTCCTGAGTCCACCCCTGGACTGATGGAGCTACGTGGGTCCCCGGGAAGCTGGATTCCTTCAGGGTCCTCCAGGATCTGGGCTCCAGGTGTCGGGAACCCCAGCACACAGGCCCTTCTGGGACTCCTGGCATGTGCCCTGAAACAGCCCAGCACACGAGCTCATCAGTGGCGCATACAGCAGTTTGGGAGATAGTTAGGACATGTTTCTATAGCAACCAACCCCCAACCAGCACTGGTTTCCTTCGATAGTGCCTTTTTCTGGAAGCAGCTTCTCCGGGCCTCTTGTTTCTCCCTGGGGGGCCCCATAGCCCCTTGAAGGCTGACCATGGGCTGGTTGGCCCTGATTGGTCTGGTCAGACTCATCCTGACCCAGAGAGGGGGCCTGAGGACATTCCCTATGGGACACTTCCCTGAGAGGGGGGTCCTCCTGAGATCTACCCGGCGCTGGGCCATGCTGAGTGCAACAAGAGCTTTCTCTGTGCCCAGCCCTGGGCTGGGAGAGGCTATGGGCCTGGGGAGGATTCCTACCAGGTTTCTGCCTGGGGGAACCCACAGCCCAGTGGGACAGGCAGGCCTGGACCTAGCCTGCAGATTGGTGCTCTGATGGGCACAGGCAAAGGATGCTATGGAAGTACAGAAGAGGCAGGCACCCAGACTAGCACCGGGGCCAAGGAAGGCTTTCAGCTGGGCTAGGGTGGGGATGGAGGGTATTTCAGGTACCAGGAGGTTCAGGAGCAAAGTCTTGAGGAAAAGAACATGGTATGGGCTGGCGGTGGGGGGGGGGGGGTTGCCCTTCCCAGTGGTGACGTGTTACTGGAACCCAGACTTTGGGTGGAGGGGCTTGCAGACAGAGCAGGTCCTGGCCTTAGTTAGCTCAAGGTTTGGGGGGCAGATAAGACACAGCCCCAGGAAGCTGCGCCGGTGGAGAGGAGAGAAGGGCCAGCCGTGCACCAGGAGCAGCCCCAAGACTGTTGGGGCTTGGGAGCGTCCAGCCTCAGGGTGAGGAGGGCAGTTCCTGCTCTGCCCTCTGGGCTCCCATTCCAGGGGCTGGAGGAGAAGCAGAGGGGCCCACTCTTGGGAGCTTCCACCTGTGAAAGGACCAAAGAAAGGCCCGTGGATATCATGATTTATTTATGTTATTTAACAAACCCTTTTAGAGCACTGAGTGCCAGGCACCATGCCAAACCTTTTTCAAATATTCATTCACGTAATCTTCATAGCAACCCTAGGGAAGGACTATTATTACCCCCATTTTACAGAGGAGGAGACTGAAGCACAGAGTGGTGTAGTGACGTTTGTAAAGATCACCAGTTGAGAAGTGGCAGAGTTGACAGCGAGAGGAGGAAGGCAGGGCCACGGGAGGAGGGGGAGAGAGGAGGTGGACCTTCAGAGTCCCCCCAGCCTGCCAGGAGGAGCCTCACTCAGACTCTGCATCTCTCACTCTGCATCCAGCAAGTGGATGGACCCCTGGCACCCCAGGCCAGAACTGTGAAGTGTGATTCTAAGTGTGTGTGTGTTGGGCGGGGCTGTGTGGGCCACGTTTGGGCTCTGGATTCTACGTGTCCACGGGGCTCCCACTGCCCACGGGATGTCTGGCAGCCTGATGGTTTCCGCAGCATTGATTGTCAGCAGTTAGACGCAGATGCTTGTGCTTGTAGAACCTGCCCTCCTTGTGCCTCTGTGTGTGTGTGTGTGTGTGTGTGTGTGTGAGAGAGAGAGAGAGAGAGAGAGAGACAGAGGAGACAGAGACAGACTGGAGACTAGGGACCTGCCTGAATGAGCCCACAGCCGAGCTCTTTTCTCCCCCTCAGCCCCATCCTCTTCCGAGGCACGGATTGCTGGAATCCAGCAGGCCTGCCAGGCCGTGGTTTCAGATGTGGCCTCAGGCAGGACTGGGGACTGAAGCTGCGGCCACACTCATGGGCAGCAGGCTCAGTGCCAGGCAGCCCACCTTGGCCAGCTCAGAGGTGTTTGTGACTCCCTGGAGGTGTGGAAATTGGTAGGTGTTACTTGAACACCCACAGGGCCGTGGCTGTCACAGCAGATGCCTATGTCCCCTCCCTCGCTCTGATGAGCCAGACTTCTTACTCTTGAGGGGAAGGTTCTGGATCCAGCGTCTCTTGGAAATGGCCCGATTGCTTTGACCCATGTCTCTACTCCCTCCCACCCTGCCCCAGCCTGGCCAACCCTGCCCACCCTTCCTTTAAGGCTCAGCTTGGGCCTCCTCCCCCAGGAAGGCCTCTGGGCCCTTCAGCCTGCAAGGTGTCTGCCACACCTCTGTCCACACCTCTGAGACGAGGTAGGGGTGGCATTTAGCCCAGAGGCTAGGCTGCCCACCTCTCCTTTGTCCTGTGCCCTGTGCAGGGGCTGTGCAGGGCTGGGCCCCGAGGCTGGCACCCAGGAGCCGGGATTGAGCCCATTCAGCTCTGTCCCCAACTCCTTCCTCCTGGGTACCACCTGGCCCAAGGTCTGGCCCAGGAAGAGTCGGCCAATATCCGCCTCCGTCACTTTACTGTGCCAGGGCTTTCCTCACTGTGAAATGTCTTTCCCCTCAGACTGGGCTCCTGAGAGCAGGGCGGTGACTCCCTTCTGGTGGGGCTGACCCTCAGGCCGGGGCTGCCCTGGGGTCCCCGCTACTGGGCAGGGTACCCACTGCTGGCTCCTGTGCATCTGTCCATCTGCCTATTCCTGCGTCCCTGGGAGCCAGGGCCAAGGTGGGGAAGTGGGTGACCTCTGGCTGTACCCACGCTGGGGAGACCCAGGCAGGCCTGAGACAAGGTCGAGGAGACCGCACTGGACCTGATGGTGGCGGGTAGATGCGCCAGGAGAGAGGGCGGGGTTGTCTTCTAGCAGCCCCTCCCACTGCAGGCCCCCCACCCTACCCCGAGCTTTGCTGGGGGACCAGCGCATCGTGGGGTGTGAAGGATCGTTTGTTTCTCTCTGGATGGCCAGGAAGGATTGGGATTTTCCCCTTTCTCTTTTATCCTGATTTAGAGGTTTGTTTTTTTTTTTAATTTGGCCATGCCTCGAGGCATGCGGGATCTTAGTTCCCCGACCAGGGATCGAACCCACACCCCCTGCATTGGAAGCCCGGAGTCTTAACCACTTGACCCCCAGGGAAGTCCCCTGATTTAGAGTTTTGAATAAGTGTGGTAGAGAAGGTGGGACAGAAGGAGTCTGCTGGAAGGAGTAGGCTGAGCCTTGGGGTTGCGGAAGGGACTCTGCAGCCTGGAAAGGGAAGAGAAGAGGAGACCTGGGCCCCGCGCCCTGAGCTCTGCTACAGAGCACCCAGCATGGTGGTCCTGAGCACAGACCCTGGAGTCGAATGGACCTGGCTTCAAATCTTGCTTCCATCACTTATTAGCTTTATGACCTCAATCGAATGACTTCACACCTCTGAACTTTATTTCCTGAGCTGTAAGATGGGGATTCATGACACCCACTCCACGAGGCTTGGTTAGGATTACTTTAGATAATACCTGTGAAGCAGCTAGCAGATCATTTTTGTTCATTCGCTTGTTTTGCCAAACACCCCTTGGCCCTCTTTCACCTGGGACCCTGTACTGGACACAGAAAATGCAGAGAGGTGAAGGGAGGGACCCACCTCAAGGAGACTGTGCTTCTGGGCCCTTGCCCTCGCTGTTCTGGGATCATGGCACCCACCTTCTCTGACTCTCAAGATCACGTGTGGCCTTTAGCAACCTGACCTGTGCCCCCTATCTCTTGGGAGACTTCCTGACCCTCTTGGGCATCTGTGTTTCCCTCTTCCTGAAGTGTGCGAGTGATAGACGCTGGGTGGAGGTTGGAACCTTAAAATCCACCTGTTCTGATCTCCCATCCACAACAAGCAGGCAACCCCCTACCTTATCCTGACCCCAAGCTTAACCCTAATCTTACCTGGTCTGGCTTCATTTCCTCTCTCACCTCCCCTTACACCTGTCTCCCCCTCCGTCACTTGTTGCAGCTCTTATCACAGGCTCTCATCCTCCTCCTCTGCCTGTTCATCCCACGCGTGTGTGCCAGGAGCATGCATACACATACAGACATACACACTCACGCTTAGCATGTCTGGCTCTTTCTCATCATTCAAGTCTCCACTCATCTGACACCTTTTCAGAAAAGTCTTCCCCTCACACCCCTCCCGAGATACTCTATCACTGTTTTCTTTTTTTGAAGTGTGATCTTTGCCGTTCGCTAAAAAGCCTGCACCCTGAAGGAAGAGATGAAGGGACCATCTTCCACCCAGAAGCCAGGTGACGGCTGCTTCTTAACATGATCCCTTCTTATAGGTTCTGCTTTACACCGGGGTAGATAACTGAGATCCCTCCACATACCTACCTTTCCAGAGGTTGTTTGCAAGGAGGGAGGGACTGTAGCAGGTTTAAACAAACTTAGAGTGTGTATTTAAAAACCAGTGCAGGTATGCACTTTGAAAACAAAGAAGATAAAAGTAAACCAGATAAAAGATGCCTTTGAAGAGAAAATCACAAAGGATAGTCAACAGTCAGGTGAAGGGTTCATGTGGAAGGAGAAACAGCGCTGGTTCAGCGTTTATAACTCAAACAGGTGACAGAGTTCTTTTGATACAGGGCCAATCGCCCTTGTCATCATCCCTCTGTGGATGTACAGATCCACGCGTTCATGCCTGTCTATTCTCTAGGCTGTAATTACACCGTAGGAGACACTCAAGGAAGGAGGATGTGGTGGAGGTAGGAAGGGACCGTTTTACTTTCTCCCCAGCACTTTCTACTGCTGAAATGATCTTTGCTGCTTCCTTGTGCCAGGTCTGCTTTCCCTGCCCACTGCCACCATCACCCACACCCGGCAGAGTGTAAGCGCTGGGAGGGCCCCATGGCAGGGCCCCGCCCTGTCCCTTTTATTCACCTCAGGGTCCCTAGCATCTCACACAGTGCCTTGCAGGATGGACAGCTCCCTTTGACACCCAGAAGCCCCTCCCTTCCCTCTCTGCCCACCTCTAGCTAGGAGAACATCTCCCTCAAATGGAGCTGAACTGGCCTCCCTGCAGCCTTCCCTGCTGGCGGGTTCTCCCCGCTGGCATTCTCACCAAGGCCAGCCCGTCACACGTGTTATGGGTGTTGCGGTGACCTAAGATGATGGTGGCCTGCAAGGATGGATGTGGTGGTGGGAGTGAGGGGGGGACAACTTCCAGAGCAGGCTCCGGCACGCACTCTGTTTAGGAGGGAGAGGTTGGCAGGAATATCCCGGCCTTTCTTCCTCCTCAGGTGGAGCATATACTGTACAGGTATGAGACCCACCATAACCAGGAGCCCCTTGCTGAACCCTCACTATTCAAACTCAGGACCCAAATCGACTCAGGTAGAGCTTCAGACAAACCCGTCGCTACTTAAACCCTTGCTGCTCACCATCCAAAACTCAGGAGCCAAGTAGATGAGGCTGATATGACTGCCCTGACTGTCCAGATTCTCGCTTTCTTAGTAATGGAATAGATTTGGACAGCAAGGGATATTTGCACATTAATATAGGATGTCTGATAGTTTTTGTACCTTTAGCATCTATAAAAGGGATAGGTTTATATGAGAAAACATATAAAATTAGTGTAAAATCAAGGAGAATTTTAAGTGATTGTACCTTTAAATTTTATTTATTTATTTTTGCGGTACGCGGGCCTCTCACCGTTGTGGCCTCTCCCGCTGCGGAGCACAGGCTCCGGACGCGCAGGCTCAGCGGCCATGGCTCACGGGCCCAGCCGCTCTGCGGCATGTGGGATCCTCCCAGACTGGGGCACGAAGCCGCGTCCCCTGCATCGGCAGGCGGGCTCTGAACCCCTGCGCCACCAGGGAAGCCCAGTGATTGTAATTTTTTGAATCACAGAAATCTTCACATACATTTGCTTGATACCTAAGCACTTCTTTATTTTATTTTGATACTATTGTAAATGGTATTGTTTTTCAGATTTCAGATTCCAGTTCATCGCTGACATACAGGATTGCAACTGACTTTTGTATTTTGACCTTGTATCCTGTGATCTTGCTATACTCAATTATTAGTTCCAGTAGGTTCTTTTTTTTTTTTGTAGATTTTGCAGAGTTTTTGTTTTCTAGATAGACAATCATGCCATCTGAGAATAAAGGCAGTTTTGTTTTTTCTCTTCCAACATGTATACCTTTTATTTCTTTTTCTTGTCTCGTTGCACTAGCTTAGAACTTCCCCCACATACATTTGGGAAACGGTCCCATATCCACGTTAGAAATACTCAGTTATGGTGAATCTGGATTCTCAAACTCCCTTGCAATAAATCCAGGGGTCACGGGCAGGAAATTGCTGATCAGCCTGTCATGCCATCCACACTGCTGGGTGAGACGCCAAAGCTTAGAGGGGTCCCCACAGGGAGTGTAGGGAAGACCCAGCTTTACACCTAGAAGTGACTCCCAGGTCAGTGTTCCCTGTGGCCTCTGCCTTTTCTGTGTTTCAGAAAGTGCTTTTGGCCTGGCTCCAAGCCATGGAGCTCAAGCTGGGTGTGTGTTTGGGAGTTTGTGGTGGGTGGGGCAGGAGGGACAGGCAGGAGGGCTGTGTCCCTGGGCTGACCTGTGCTGGCTTCACTCTTCAGGAACAGTTTACGTTCTGAGATCTGAGCTTAGGGCAGGGAACAGTGCCAGCATCCTGCAGGGTGACTGAGTGTGGGGAGCTGAGGCTGCAGCAGATTTCCTGAGGACTGCGTCGTGATGGGCATTCTAGCCACGGCTGGGGGAATGCCCATCTCTCACTGGTTCATTCACATCTACTGTGTGCCAGACCGGCTCCTCAAACATCGGTCGGTGTTGAAAAGTTTCAGGGGAAAGCCTCTGTCAGATTCCTCATTGTACAGATGGGGAAACTGAGGTAGGGGCGTTGCTGATGCAAGAACCCACATGTACTGGATGGCCAGGGCCGTACGGAGGAAGAGGTACCTTGTGCGCATGGCGATTGTACTGTTTTCCATTGAGTTCAGATGCAGTCAGTTGTAAGATGCATCATTATTTTCTATACCCCAGGAAAGAATAAACAATGCCAACTAAATGAGGCTATGCCATCATGTAAGACACACCCCAATTTTAAAGATGTTGAAGTGTGAAAAAAAATGTATGTCTTAGAACTGATAAGATGAATTTATAAAATTAATAGTCATATGAAATTATATGTTCAGGGTAAAAATTGAGTTTTCCCTGCTTCTTATCAAATTCTACTCTGTAGGGATAATCTCTATTGATGTTTTGGTGCCTGTCCTTCCAGACATTTTAAATGCATGTGTGAGTATATTTATATAATAATTACTGTTGTGAGCACTTTGCTATATGCTAGGCCCTGTGCTAAGCACCTCGATGTATTTTATTTCATCTTTACAATAAGCTCATGGGGCAGGTATGAGCTTTCCTCACTTTATAGCAGAGGAAAATGAGGCACAGAGAGGTGAAGAGACTCACTTGACATCACACAGCTTCTAAGAGGCAAGGGCCTGAGCCTGAATCTAGGCCTCTTTCAACCTCAGACCCTGAGTTCTTAACTAACGTGCTGTACATATCCTCAGCGTGCAGGTATAAGTATATTTTTCAAAAATGGGGTCAAAAGATACCTACGGTTCTGGGACCAGTGTGCATTTTTTTTCTTCTACCCATACTCCGTGGGCATCTTTCCATGTCAATACATAAGGAGCTACTTGATTTTCCTACCAGTTGCAAAGAATTCCCCTGATGACTGTGTATGAATGTATGTCTGGTCCTCTGTGGATGGACACTGGGATTTCGTCCAGTTTATTGGTATTACCAGAACACCAAGATGATCAACTATATATTGCCATCTTTGTATACTTCTCTGATTATTTCCTCAGGAAAATTACCAGGTCAATTTTCTTCTAACACTTTTATGGTTTTAATGTTTACAATTAGATTGGAATTCATCTGCCATCTCCAGTAGTTCACGTGTCCAGGGAGCAGGTGGAGGGGTTCCTGGATGTTGCCGGGCACCAGCTGGTTCCATGAGAGTCCCAAAGTGCCAAGTAAAGGGGGCAGGGGAGGAGGCTTCTGACCCAGCTCTGCCTCTGGCCTTCCTCCCCCTGGTCGCGGGGTAGGAGGTGGGTTGAGGCTGAGTTCAGGGCAAGGGGCCACGTTCTCTATGTGCACTTGCCGCTGCCTGCTCTGGAGAACCTCTGAGCCCCATGTCCCGGCCCCTGCAGATATTAATAATAATAGCAGGCACCATCATTGAGCGCCCCCCGAGATAGAGGCGCTGAGCAGGCATGATTTCTGATCCTTTGAGCTCCGGATTGACTGTTACCGATATTTTGTAGAAGGGGAAACTGAGGCTGTGGTACAGAGAGGAAATGGCCGCAGAGGTTGCAAGTGGCAGAGACGGGGTGGAACTCAAGTTCAGGTCCCCCTTCTCTTAGTGTGGGGCTTTTTCCCCAGGGGAGGCTGCAGTCCTTCTCTGGCCTGCACACGTGTGCAACAAACATCACTAGTGCCCTTCAGGGTGTCTGCTTCTCCTCTCCTCCACCCTCTTTTTTTTTTTTTTTTTTTTTCCCCCGGTACGCGGGCCTCTCACTGTTGTGGCCTCTCCCGCTGCGGAGCACAGGTTCCGGACGCGCAGGCTCAGCGGCCATGGCTCACGGGCCCAGCCGCTCCGCGGCACGTGGGATCTTCCCGGACCGGGGCACGAACTCGTGTGCCCTGCATCGGCAGGCGGACTCTCAACCACTGCGCCACCAGGGAAGCCCTCCTCCACCCTCTTAAAGCTGGGCTTGGTCATGTGACTTGCTTTGGCCAATGACATGAGCAGAAGTGTGTCATGCGTGGGAAGACTCATTTACGACTGGGCGTGCCTTTCTGTGCTCTCCTCCGCTGCTTCTGCAAAACTTGAAGTCTCGATTCGAAATGCTGGCATCATAAAGTGGCGTCTTTGAGTGACCGCCATGGCCAGAGCCCCCTTCCTACCTGTGTGTGAGTGAGGAATGAACCGTTATTGTTTTAAGATCATTTATTAACACAGCAGAACTTACCTGATGCTTCCTGGTGCACTGTGTCACCTTGGCAACATCTCTTAACTACCTCTGGTCTCGGTTTTGGTGTGTTCAAAGTGGGCACCCTCGTTCCTGCCCCACTGAGCCGTCTCAGAAAGGAATTTGGGTCTTAAATGAAAGCGTAGCGGTGAGAGGGCTCTGTGAGATGCTGTGCAGTTGAAGTCAGGAGGGCAGGGACGTGCAGGATGCCGACTAAACCTTGGCCCAGGGGCAGTCTGGGTTTACCTCCTTCATGTCAGGACACGGCCTCAAGCTTGGCTAACAGGTGTGTTTCCTTTGGCAGGTGGCCCTCCTCCGGGCGGTGGTGCCCCCTGGCACCTTCGAAATGTCCTCGGCGACTCAGTGGAGAGCTCTGATGATGAATTCTTTGATGCTAGAGGTGGGTGAATCTCATCGTCCCATCATTGTCTGGATGACCTTTTTAGAAGCTCCAAGAAGGGGATCCCTGTTGGGAGTTAGTATCTCTCCCCACTCAGACACTGCAATTCCCTGCTTCATTATTACCCAATCTGTGAGTCCCCTCAGAGCTGGGGCTCAGCGTCCAGTCATTCACTCTTTGAGTTATTTGCTGAGTCCCTACAATATTTCAGGCGCTTACCATACTGCAGTAAACAGATAGGCGTGGCCACTGCCCTCATCAAGCTGATAGTCTAGTGGGAGAGGCAAACATCAAACGATGACATAAAGGAAAATACAGTCACAAATGGGAACTAATACCCCTGAGTAAAAAGCACCAAGTGTTACTGGAAAGAGTGATGGTGTGGGTACCTGATTTAGGCTGGGGAGGTCCTTAATATCCTCTCTGCAGCACTGAGGGTAGGAGCTGGCTAGAAGAGTGGGAGGAAGGAGCCTTAGGCAGAAGACGCAGCAGGTATGATGGTGCTGAAACAGGAAAGATGGGGCTTTCCAGGAACTGGAGGCCCGTGCGGCAGGGCGAAAGGAGAGAGGAGGCTGCGTGTGGCCCAGTAGGTGACTCTCCAGATCAGCCCACAGATGGGAGGGGGATCTGGAGTGGACATGTGGAGGAGTTAGAAAGATTATTGCAGATGTTCAGGGGAGAGACGAGGGAGGGGAGGACCTCAGCTCTGCATTTCGGTGCTGGGTGCACGGGCTGCCTGCCGGACATAGCAAGGGGCGCTGTCTAAGTGAGGGTGGGAAAACAAGAAACATTACAAGGATTGGAGAAGAGGGCACCAGACGGGGTGGGCATTTCAGGCAGAGAGCACGGTCTCAGAGATGAGGACGTGCAGGGCAGGTGTGGGGGCCAGTGGAAGGCAGGGTCTGCCTGGACTTCAGGAGAGCGCCCTCACAGTCACGCTGGCCTGGGCCGTGCGGGGTTGGGTGAGATGCAAAAGCCTAGGAGGGTCCCCAAGGCTCACTTGGCTGGCTCGGCTCCACTCTGGGAGGTCACCATATTTGGGGGATTGACTTACTCCTGGGACGGGGCCAGCTTTGAAGTACTGGCTGAATGCGGTCTCGAAAGAGAAACAGAGCATGCGCTGGCAGGACCCCAGGACCCGGAGCAGGACACTTGGGACATGGTCTCAGCCGTGCCATTGACTCGTTCTGTGATCTTGGGCAAGTCTTTCACTTTCTCTGGGCCTCAGTTTCCCTATCAGCTCTGTGCCTCCAGAAATGGAGACTGTATCCAGTTCAGGTGATTTTCGGGGAGGCACGGTGGCGGGGGCAGCGGGATGCTGCCCCAGCCTGAGCTTCCCCCATTCTTGACTCTGGATGGAGTACCCCCTCCCTGATGCTAACCCCAAACCAGCCCATTTGGGGCTTCTTTCCTGTCTCCCATTGGCGTCTGATTGGAGTGGCAGCCGGGGCTGACTTTCTCCATAGCAACTCACCCAAAGTGTGACAACAACGGCTTCAATATTTTCATGCTTAGAACACTTTCATTTAAGACATTTTTGCAGTTCATCAGGGCTCTGCATTCCCAGATGACAATGACGGCTCCCTGCGGGAGGCGTCTGCGGGTGGCGCCGGTCAGCTCCGTCTCCATCCCCATGGGCCCTGTGCACCTGCTTTCCGTTTGAGCAGCTGTGGATCCATCCTGCTTCCCTCCCTGCGGACCCTCAGCATTCTGTCCTCTGCCCCCATGATCTCACTGCTCTGTCTGCATTTCCCAACCTGGCTCGCCTCTCACTCCTCTCTTATGGGTGGCCCCACCTTCTCTTATATTCCTGCGTCTCATCTCCTCCCCGCTCCCCTCACCTCCGTCTCCTTCTCTCCGCTATCCCAGGATCACACACTCTCCCATCTTTTTCCCTGTCTTCCACCTCTCAGCACTCCCTACCAGACCTCTGAACCTCATGCCTCTGAACCTTTTCCTATGTCACGTCTCCCAGAGCATCTGTAGCTCTCAGCCCCAAGATCCGCCCACAGGCTGCTGGAACCTCCTTGGTTCTGCGTTGCCAACTCCTCACCTCCTGTCTGTTCCCTGTGGTCTCTCTGGACAAGGCTTTTGCGTATTTCCTCCACTCAGGGCGGTAAGAGGTAAAGCCACCCTCTTTCTCCGCTCCCAAGAGCTTTCTCAGCATCTGGGGCCAGGCCATGAGTGTCCGGCTTTCTGGGCATGCTCTGAAGGGGCACCTCCCTGCCTCTGCTCTCCAGCCCAGGCTGAGCTCTGACCCTGGCCTGGGTGTGGTCTCTGTCCCCACCTGCAACCTGCTGCCTCTGCAGTTCCACCTCCAGCCATGGTGGAGCCACATTGTCAGGAACAGAGGCCAGAGCATGGAAGGGACCTCTCAAGATCACACAGCAAGGTGGGGGCAGAAGGGCTGGAGCCCAGGAGCTTAGTGTCCAGGTCAGGCCTTTTTCTTCGACTTAGTACTGAAAGTGGGGCCCTCCTCCCTCCCTTTCTTCCTTAAGCTCCATCCCACTTGTCCAGCACTAGGGTTTACCTGGTGGGACAAGAGACCTTCATGGCTCATGGTCTAGTAGCAGAGGAAGACTCTTAGGCTCTGGGGGCTCTGGTTGTGTATGTAAGGCATGGGAGGGACTCGGGGGGGAAGTCAGGTAGGAGTATGGAGCTATCCGGGACCATAATAATCCCCTGGGCAGGATGCCAGCTCCCTGGGCTGTGGCAGCAGGCATGGGGCCTCAGGGCGGCTGGTACCCGTGACTGGATGCTGCAGGATGGGTGATGGGGTCCAGGCTCCCAGACCCAGAAGAAGCACCACTCTCCATCCTGTCAATACAGTCAAAGGGTATCTGGGGAGCCACAGTCTAGCAAGGTTGGAGTGCAGAGTGAGGGAAACCCATGGTGGCCAAGAGGGGACATGCCTCAAACTCATGTCAGAGCTAGGGGGCCCTCAAGGTCTTTGAGTTCAATACCCTGACCTCATTTTACAGGCTGGAAAACTGAGGCCAAAGAACTGGGAAGCTTGTTCAGGGTCACACAAAGGGTCAGGCAGAGCAGGGGCTAGAATTCAGAGTCATTTATTTACTCTCTCAAGTATTTATTGAGCATCTGTCCATCCCCCTATTCCAGGTGTAGGGGATGCAGGGCAAGTGGACACTGTTGTGGCCCCCATGGAGCTTACAGTTTAGTGGCGATAGGTGGGAAGACAGTGTACAAGCAAGTGAGCTCTACTGATAGTTTCCATAAATAAAATAATGTGGAGGAACAGACACCTCACCAAAGACGGTAGATGAAGGTGAAAACTGAAAATATGCCCAACATCGTTGGTTATTAGGAAAAGGTAAACTGAAGCCACAGTGAGATGCTGCCTCGTACTGATTAGAATGACTAATTAAGACAACTGACCAGGATGTGGAGGAATTGAGACTTTTAAAGTCTGCTTGGTGGGAATGTATGCTGGGACAGCCATTTTGGAAAACAGATTGCAGCTTCTTAAAAAGTTAATCATAGTTAAGTACCCTTCCACTCCTAGGTATTTACACAAGAGGTAAGCAGACATATGTCCACCTAAAGACATGTACCTGAACGTTTATAGCAGCTTTATTTATGATCGACCCAAAGTGAAAACAACCCAAATGTACATCAATGGGTAAATGAATAAACAAATTGCGGTACATTCATGCATTCAGTATTCATGAAATACCACTTGGCAATAAGATGGAATGAACTGATACATACAACAATACGGATGAATCTCAAAATAACTGTGCTGAGTGAAAAAGAGTCAGACTGAGAAAGAGGGCATATTATGGTTCCATTTATAGAAAACTCTCGAAAATGCAAACAGGTCTATGGCAACAGGAGCAGATCAGCGGTTGCCCGGGGGTGGGGAGGAGGGATCAAAAGGGACAGGAGAAAACTTCTGGGTGTGATGGATATGTGTCCACTGTCTTGATTAGGGTGATGGCTTCCTTGGTGTGCACATATGTCAAAACTTATCAAATTGTACTTTTTTTTTTTTTTTGGCCGCACTGCACAGCTTGCAGGATCTCAGTTCCGTGACCAGGGATTGAACCCGGGCCCTCAGCAGTGAGAGCGCCGAGTCCAACCACTGGACCGCCAGGGAATTCCCAAATTGTACATTTTAAATATGTGTAGTTTATTGAATGTCAGTTATAGCTTTAGTAATGCCGTTTAAAAAAAAAATGGAGGCACTCCCCCCCCCCAGTATAACATAAGGGACTGTGATAGAGTGGCTGGGCAATTCGGAGGCCCCCAGCGGATGTGGCCTTGACCTGAGAGCTGAATAACAAGAAATGAGCCAGGTGAGGATCTGGGGGAATTAGCGTTCTGGACAGTGGGAACAGCCAGTGCAAAGCTTTTACGGGAGGAGTGAATAGGAAGGCTGGTGTGGCCAGAGTGAGCAAGGGGGCGCCTGCTCAGCACTGTGCAGGAGGGCAGACCCGGCCCAGTAGCCTCTGGATGCGCTTCCTGCCCAGGCTCTGGAGGAGTGGCCCTGTGTACCCCTGCTCCAGGACACCGGAGACTCAGAACTCAGGATCTCTGAGAGTAGAGGGAAGTGGTGCAGGTCCTCTGGGGTCAGAGCAGCCAGGTTTTCCTCAGGGTTGGGGCAGTGACTGGCCACTGTCTGACCTCAGGTGAGTCTTGAGCCTCTGGACCCCAGGTCCCCCCTCTGGAGCACAGCAGGGGTACAGGGTTTGTCTCGTGGCTGGAGTGGAGGATGTCACTTTGGGAAGCTGGGCCAAGGAGCCCTCAGAGAAGCAAAGCACAGGTGTGTCGCTGACCCCTGACCCTCCCTCTCTTTAGGGGAGGGGACATGGAGAAGCAAATGCCAAGGAGCTGCCCCAAAGGCTTCTGGGAATGGGCTGAGTGGGGCCCCCCTTGTGATGAAGAGAGGGTGGTGGTACGGCCGTAGGTGGGGCATGGGGCGAGCGGTCCCCAGTCGGGGAGGTTAGTGATCTTGTGTCCCAGAAGCCCCAGAGCAGCGCATATCTGGTCCGTGGAGAGACTGGCCTGTCGGCCTCAGGCAAGGAGTGATGGAGGGACCTGGACCAGCTGATGGCCGAAGGTGACCAAGCCCTCGGCTCCGTGAGCTGCAGGTGAAGCCTGCCTAGCACGGGACAAGGAGGTTCTCCGCTTTGAAGTCCTGTGGGTCCAGCAGACACAGAGGCCCCAGGGTGGGAAGAAAGGCTTTCGCTGTATCCAGGTTTTGTTCCGGGTCGGAGTCAGTCTGAGGTCAAGGCCAGGGGCGTGGTACTGGTGGGTGAGGCTGAGCCTGGCACCTGGAATGGTCAGGGACTGGGGCTCAGGGGGGTCAAAGTAGATGCAAAAACTCTGTCCGCATCAGGGGTCACCGGGGTTGAGCATTGGCACATAGGGAACAGTCACCAGAAGTCGAAAAGCAAAGTCAATAACCAGGACATTTATTCAGATAAGCCCTTTGCGGCCTTTGGCCTCCATTGGGAGTCTCGTACTACAATGAGGGGAAACGGAGGAGAGGCTCAGAGCTGAGGCACGTGTCTCCCTGGTTCTCCTGAGTGACTCCGAAAGGAGCTTTCTTGGCTGCTGCTTCCGTGTGTGTGTGTGTGTGTGTGTGTGTGTGTGTGTGTGTGTGTGTGTGTGTGTGTGTGT
>RJWK010026157.1:0-27227 GCA_004363435.1 Platanista minor
TTTTGGCGGTACGCGGGCCTCTCACTGCTGTGGCCTCTCCCGTTGCGAAGCACAGGCTCAGCGGCCACGGCTCACGGGCCCAGCCGCTCCGCTGCACGTGGGATCTTCCCGGACCGGGGCACGAACCCGCGTCCCCTGCATCGGCAGGCGGACTCTCAACCACTGCGCCACCAGGGAAGCCCTGCATCAACATTTTTATTTGGGGAAGTAAACAAGCAGGACTCCCAGGGTACCACGCATACATAATCTGATCCACTCCAGAACCGTGTTAATCCAGGTCTCAAGAGACAGCAGGTCAGAACACAGCTTCTTTCCTCTACACCCAGCTAGTTGATTTAAGGTTCTTTTCAGGATCAAGAGTGAGAGGGGGGAACAGATGACTGAGAAATTGAAGAGCCCCATCTCAGATAAACCATCAGAGTCCTTTGGAAGGCTCAAAGTGTTTTTACTAATAACATCAAAGAATTAGAATCACGGACTTCAGAAAATTTTAGCAAACGCCATGAAGCTAAGAGTTTGAACAAGGAAAGGGGAACCTTGGATCCACTCCTGGACATTCATGAACGTTGTTCTGAAAAACAATCCCGTTATGGGACTATATGTTATGGGTATGTTTAAGAGCGGAGTGTTTACTGTTTTTGAGAACATGTATCAAATTAGTTTGGAAGGCAGGTCAAATAGCACTGCTGGTTATTGCTCATTCTCTTCTCTGCCTTGTGTTCCCTGATAAACAAACCCCTATTATTTTTCTATTTTATTTAGAATTAATCTTTCTTTGAACTTGAAATATACCAGGATTTCAGATACATCATAGGAAAATTAAGTCCCAGTGGTAACCCTGCAAAGTGCAAACATTCAAGTTAACATATCAAAATGAAAAATTATTTGATAACAAAATGTTGATTTTTTTAAGCTTTTTATTTTATATTGGAGTATAGTTGATTAACAATGTTGTGTTAAGTTTCAGGTGTACAGCAAAGTAATTCAGTTATACATGTATCTATTCTTTTTCAAATTATTTTCCCATTTAGATTATTACACAATATTGAGCAGAGTTCCCTGTGCTATACAGTAGGTCCTTGTTGGTTATCTAGCAGTGGGTATGTGTCAATCCCATACTTCCAATTTATCCCTCCCCCTGCCCACCTTTCCCCTTTGGTAACCATAAGTTTGTTTTCTGTCCATCTGTTTCTGTTTTGCAAATAAGTTCGTTTGTATCATTTTTTTTAGATTCCACATAGAAGCAATGTCATATGATATTTGTCTTTCTCTGTCTGACTTACTTAACTTAGTATGATAATCTCTAGGTCCATCCATGTTGCTGCAAATGGCATTATTTCATTATTTGAGTAATATTCCACTGTATATTTATACCACATCTTCTTTATCCTTTCCTCTGTTGATGGACACTTAGTTTGCCTCCATGTCTTGGCTATTGTAAACCATGCTGCAGTGAACATTGGGATGCAGGTATCCTTTCAAACCATGGTTTTCTCTGGATATAGGCCCAGGAGTGGGACTGCTGGATCATAGGGTAGTTCTATTTTTAGTTTTTTAAGGAACCTCCCATACTGTTCTCCATAGTAGTTGTACCAATTTACATTCCCACCAACAGTGTAGGAGGGTTCCCCTTTCTCTACACCCTCTCCAGCATTTATTATTCATAGACTTTTTGATGATGACCTTTCTGACTGGTGTGAGGTGATACCTCATTGTAGTTTTGATTTGCATTTCTCTAATAATTAGTGATGTTGTGCATCTTTACATGTGCCTCTTGGCTATCTGTATGTCTTCCTTGGAGAAATGTCTATTTAGGTCTTCTGCCCATTTTTTGATTGAGTTGTTTGTTTTTTTGATACTGAGATGCATGAGCTGTTTGTAAATTTTGGAGATTAATCCCTTATTAATTGGTTGCATCATTTGCAAATATTTTCTCCCATTCTGTGGGTTGTCTTTTCATTTTGTTTATGATTTCCATTGCTGTGCAAAAGCTTCTGAGTTTAATTAGGTCCCATTTGTTTATTTTTATTTCTATTACCCTAGGAGACAGTCAAAAGAGATATTGCTGCGATTTATGTCAGAGTGTTCTGCCTGTGTCTTCCTCTAGGAGTTTTATAGTATCAGGTCTTACATTTAGGTCTTTAATCCATTTTGAGTCTATTTTTGTGTAAAGAATGTTCTCATTTCATTCTGTTACATGTAGCTGTCCAGTTTTCCAAGCACCATTTATGGATGAGACTGTCTCCATTGTATAGTCTTACCTCCTTTGACATAGATTAATTGAGCACAGGTGCGTGGGTTTCTCTCTGGGCTTTCTATCCTGTTCCATTCATCTATACTTCTGTTTTTGTGCCAGTACCATACTCTTTTGATGACTGTAGCTTTGTAGTATAGTCTGAAATCGGGGAGCCTGATTCCTCCAGCTTTGTTTTTCTTTCTCAAGATTGCTTTGCTTATTTGGGATTTTTTGTCTCACTACAAATTTTAGGATTTTTTGCTCTAGTTCTGTGAAAAATGCCATTGGTAATTTAATAGGGATCGCATTGAATCTGCAGATTGCCTTGGGTAATACAGTCATTTTCACAATATTGATTCCTCCAATCCAAGAACACACTAGATCTTTCCATGTGTTTGTGTCATCTTTGATTTCTTTCATCAGCATCTTACAGTTTTCACAGTACTGGTCTTTTGCATCCTTAGGTAGGTTAATTCCTAGGTATTTTATTCTTTTTGACGTGATGGCAAATGGGATTGTTTAACTTCCCCTTCTGATGTTTTCTTGCTAGTGTATAGAAATGCAACGGATTCTGTGTATTAATTTTGTATCCTGCAACTTTACCAATTCGTTGGTGCGCTCTAGTAGTTTTCTGGTGGCATCTTTAAGATTTTCTGTGTATAGTATCATGTCATCTGCCAACAGTGACAGTTTTACTTCTTCTTTTCCGATTTGGATTCCTTTTATTTTTCTTCTCTGATTGCCGTGGCTAGGACATCCGAAACTAAGTTGAGAAAAGAGGCGAGAGTGGACATCCTTGTCTTGTTCCTGATCTTAGAGGAAATGCTCTCAGCTTTTCACCATTGAGAATGATGTTAGCTGTAGGTTTGTCATATATGGCCTTTATTACGTTGAGGTAGGTTCCCTCTATGCCCACTTTCTGGAGAGTTTTTATAATAAATTGGTGTTGAATTTTGTCAAAAGCTCTTTCTGCATCTATTGAGATGACCATATGGTTTTTATTCTTAAACTTGTTGATGTGGTGTATCACACTGATTAATTTGTGGATATTGAAAAATCCTTGCATCCCCAGGATAAATCCCACATTATCATGGTATGTGATCCTTTTAATGTATTTTTGGATTGAGTTTGCCAGTATTTTGTTGAGGATTTTTGCATCTATGTTCCTCAGTGTTATTGGTCTGTAGTTTTCTTTTTTTGTGACATTTTTGTCTGGTTTCGGTATCAGGGTGATGGTGGTATTGTAGAATGAGTTTGGGAGTGTTCCTCCCTCTGCTATATTTTGGAAGAGTTTCAGAAGGATATGTGTTAACTCTTCTCTAAATGTTTGATAAAATTTGCCTGTGCAGCCATCTGGTCCTGGACTTTTGTTTGTTGGGAGTTTTTAAATCACAGTTTCAATTTCAGTACACGTGATTGATCTGTTCATATTTTCTATTTCTTCCGGGTTCAGTCTTGGGAGACTGTACCTTTCTAAGAATTTATCCATTTCTTCTACGTTGTCCATTTTATTGACATAGAGTTGCTTGTAGTAGTCTCTTATGATCCTTTGTATTTCTGTGGCTTCCATTGTAACTTCTTCTCTTTCCTATCTAATTTTATTGATTTGAGCCCTCTCCCTCCTTTTTTTGATGGGTCTGGCTAAAGGTTTATCAATTTTGTTAATCTCAAAGAACCAGCTTTTAGTTTCATTTATGTTTTCTATTGTTTCCTTCATCTATATTTGGTTTATTTCGGATCTTTATGATTTCTTTCCTTCTAGTAACTTTCTTTCCTTCTACAAACAAAACTTTGGGTTTTGTTTGTTCTTCTTTCTCTAGTTTCTTTAGATATAAGGTTAGGTTGTTTGAGGTTTTTCTTGTTTCCTGAAGTAAGATTGTATTGCTGTAAACTTCCCTCTTAGAAGTGCTTTTGCTGCATCCCATAGGCTTGAGATTGTTGTGCTTTCCTTTACATTTGTCTATAGGTATTTTTTAATTTCCTCTTTGAATTTTTTTTTTTAGTGATCCATTGGTTGTTTAGTAGCATACTGTTTCGTCTCCATGTGTTTGTGTTTTTTAGTTTTTTTTTTTTTTTCTTGTAGTTGATTTCTAACCTCACAGTGTTGTGGTTAGAAAAGATGCGTGATATGATTTCAATTTTCTTAAATTTACTGAAGCTTCCTTTTTGGCCCAGCGTGTGATCAGCCCTGGAGAACGTTCCATGTGCACTTGAGAAGAATGTGTGTTCTGGTGCTTTTGGATGGAATGCTCTATAAATATTAGTTAAATTCTTCTGGTCTAATGTGTTGTTTAAGTCCTGTGTTTCCTTATTTATTTTCATTTTGGATGATCTGTCTGTTGGTGAAAGTGGGGTGTTAAAGTCCCCTACTATTATTGTGTTACTGTCGATTTCCCCTTTTATGGCTGTTAGCATTTGCCTTATGTACTGAGGTGCTCCTATGTTGGGTGCGTGTATACTTACAATTGTTATATCTTCTTCTTGGATTGATCCCTTGATCATTATGGAGTGTCCTCCCTTGTCTCTTGTAACAGTCTTTATCTTAAAGTCTATTTTATCTGATATGAGTATTGCTACTCCAGCTTTCTTTTGGTTTCCATTTGCATGGAATAGCTTTTTCCATCCCCTTGTTTTCAGTCTGTATGTGTCTCTAGATCTGAAGTGGGTCTCTTGTAGACAGCCTGTATACCGGTCTTGTTTTTGTATCCATTCAGCCAGTCTGTGTCTTTTGGTTGGAGCATTTAATCCATTTTAGGTAATTATCAATATGTATGCTCTTATTGCCATTTTCTTAATTGTTTTTGGTTCGTTTTTATAGGCCTTTTTTCTTCCCTCCTCTTTTGTTCTCTTGTGATTTGATGACTTAGTGTTTGTCGTGTTTGGATTCCTTTTTTCTTTTTTGTGTGTATATCTATTGTAGATTTTTGGTTTGGTTACCATGAGGTTTTGATATAGCAATCTGTATATAAACAAGATTGTTTTAAGTTGCTGGCCTTTTAATTTCCAGTGCATTTCCAATATCCTGCAGTTTTGCTCTCCTCTTCTCATGATTGCTGGTTTTGATATCATATTTGTGTATGGGTAATTTCCTACTTTTACTATTTGTTTGCCTTTACAGGTGAGCTTTTCCATTCATAATTTTCTTGTTTCTAGTTGTGACCTTTTCCTTTCCACCTAGAGAAATTCCTTTAGCATTTGTTGTAGAGCTGGTTTGGTGGTGCTGAATTCTCTTAGCTTTTGCTTGTCCGTAAAGCTTTTGATTTCTCCATTGAATCTGAATGAGAGCGGTGTTGGATAGAGTCTTCCTGGTTGCAGGTTCTTCCCTTTCATCATTTTAAATATATTGTGCCACTCCCTTCTGGCCTACAGAGTTTCTGCTGAGAAATCAGTTGATAACCTTATGGGAGTTCCCTTGTATGTTATTTGTTGCTTTCCCCTTGTTGCCTTTAAATATTTTTTCTTTGTCTTTAATTTTTGTCAATTTGAGTACTCTGTGTCTCGGTGTGTTCCTCCTTGGGTTTATCCTGTATGGGACTCTCTCTCTGTGCTTCCTGGACTTGGGTGATTGGTTCCTTTCCCAGGTTAGGGAAGTTTTCAGCTGTTATCTCTTCAAGTATTTTCTCAGGTTGTTTTCCTCTCTCTCTTCTCCTTCTGGGACCCCTTTAATGTGAATGTTGGCGTGTGCAATGTTGTCCCCTAGACTGTCCTCGTTTCTTTTCATTCTTTATTCTGTTCCATGGCAGTGATTTTCACCATTCTGTCTCCCAGGTCACTTATCTGTTGTTCTGCCTCACTTATTCTGCTCTTGAGTCCTTCTAGTGTATTTTTCATTTCAGTTATTGTATTGTTCCTCTCTGTTTGTTAGTTAGTTCTTCTAGGTCTTTGTTAAACATTTCTTGTATCTTCTTGCTCCATCCCTTCATTCTTTTTCCAAGATCTTGGATCACTATCATTACTCTGAATTCTTTTTTGTTTGTTTGTTTGGCGGTATGTGGGCCTCTCACTGTTGTGGCCTCTCCCGTTGTGTAGCACAGGCTCCGGACGCGCAGGCTCAGCGGCCATGGCTCATGGGCCCAGCTGCTCCGCGGCATGTGGGATCTTCCCGGACCGGGGCATGAACCTGTGTCCCCTGCATCGGCAGGCGGACTCTCAACCACTGCGCCACCAGGTGAAGCCCTGAATTCTTTTTTGGGTAGATTACCTATTGCCCCTTCACTTAGTTGTTCTTCTGGGGTTTTAATCTTGTTCCTTCATCTGAGACATTTCCTCTCCTGTCTCATTTTTTCTCACTTTCTGTGATTGCAGTTTCTGTTCCACAGGCTGCAGGATTCTAGTTCTTCTTGTTCCTGCTGTCTGGCTCCTGGTGGATGAGGTTGTCTCAGAGGCTTGTGCAAGGTTCCTGGTGGGAGAGACTGGTTCCTGCCCACTGGTGGGTGGAACTGGGTATGTCCCTCTGGTGGCCAGGGCCATGTCAAGGGGTGAGTTTAGTGGGCAGCTGTATGCTCAGGAAGACTTTAAGCAGCCTGTCTGCTGATGGTGGGGCTGTGTTCCTGCCCTGGTGGGTGTCTGGACTGAGGAGTCCCAGCGCTGGAGCCTACAGCCTGTTGGGTGGGGCCAGGTCTTGGTGAGAAAATGGTGGCCTCCCCAAGGGCTCACACTAATGAGTACTCCCCAGAACTACCACTGCCACTGTCTTTGTCCCTACAGTGAGCCACAGCCCCCCCTGCCTCCACAGGAGACCCTCCACCGCCAGCAGGTAGGTCTGGCCCAGGCCCTTATGAGGCCACTGCTTTTTTCACTGGGTCCTGGTGTGCACAAGACCTTGTGTGTGTGCGCCCTCCAAGAGTGCAGTTTCTGTTTCCCCCAGTCCTGTGGAATTCCTGTGATGAAACCCTGCTGGCCTTCAAAGCCAGATTCTCTGGGGGCTCCACCTCCTGTTGCCAGACCCCCAGGCTGGGAGCCTGACGTGGGGCTCCGAACTTTCACTCTTGTGAGGACTTCTGTGACATAATTATTTTCCAGTTTGTGGGCTGCCCACCCAGTGGGTATGGGATTTGATTTTATCACAGTTGAGCCCGCCTCCTACTGGCTCACTGTGGCTTCTTTGGCTTTGGATTTAGGATAAGTTCCAGTGGTTTTTTTGTTGATGGTTTTTCAAGCAGTTAGTTGTGATTTTGGTGTTTTCATAAGAAGAGGTGAGCTCAGGTCCTTCTACTCTGCTATCTTGTCTCCACACCCTGTTGTTCCCAAAATACTGATTTTGTTGACCTACCTGTCAGAGCTATTCCATGCATTATCTCAGCTAATCCAGGGAAGGTGCCATTGTCCTTACACAGAGGGTGAAGCAAAGGCTCTGAGTAGTTGGTTAGTGGACCTCAGTCCGCTTGGGGAGCTTTAAAAGATGCCAGTGCTCAGACCACATTCCAGACCAAGGAAGCAGAAACTCATAGTGGACCTCACAATTTGGTATTTTTCAAAAGTTACCCTGGTGATAAAACTGATTAGAAACAGGTGTTCTGACCTGCCAGCATGAGTCCTCTTGAGCTTTTCACTTACCTCTTTTCTTCTCTTCTAAAAATAGGTGTGATTGTCTCCATTTCTTTTTCAGGGACAGTTTTTATGGGCAGAAATTTTAAGTGTTTTTCCCTCTTTCAGTTTTTACAACTCCTCTCCTAACTGGTCATTATTCAGTCAAACATCAGTAATTCCCTGATCTCTTAAACTTCACCTGGGTGCCAAACAAGGTTTCTTTTCGTTTGAACCAGTGCAGTGAGTATGTGTATGTAAGTAAGTGTGGGTTTCATATTTACTGGGGTAAATAAATATCACAACCAAAAGCAAAAACTTGTTTAAGGTTCTTAGTGACAGAGGAATTAGTACATAAATGGAAATTTCCATTTGACTTCTCAAAGAGGGAAAGAAAAAGTGCATAGAAGAGAGGCAAGAATAGAGAGGAATACATACGCTGTTTAAGCAAAGAGGTGTGCCTTTCAGTCACTAGTAAAATTAGGGCCATAAACCAGATCTCTAATGTCTTTTTGTGACTTAGGTTATATGGAATTTTCAAAATAAAAATCTCTTTGATTTTAAGAATAATTGTATGTTCTACCACATTTTTAAATACCTAGGACCATAAAGTTAATATGTCTTTAAAAGGGTATTATAACTCCCCAGAAGTTTAGAATCATTACATAACTCACAATTCCAGACCACTTATGGATTCTCTTGGGATCTGGCTCTGTTGTACTATAAAAATAATTACAAATATTGGGCACTCATTAAGTGCCAGGCCCTGTTCTGAGCACTGTTCATGTTAAGTCATTTCCCTCAAAACCATATTAAAGTAGGTAAGCTTCTTACCTGGCAAGTGAAAGAGCCAGAATTCAACTAATTTAAATAAATTTCACTCTTTCCTTGGCCTTTTATAGTTGCCATGCTGGAATGGGGGTGTTTTTCCCCCCAAAATTAAGAGTATAGCACAACTTGACAGTGGGGGACTTCATGGTCAAGCTGTTTTATGAGCAAATGACCACTCTATCAGAGGGCATCACAGTCTCTAAGAGGAATCAGCTGCTGCTCCTTACGTCTCCTCGATTAGCTGCTTCCCTGAAACTCAGACATCTCTTCCTGCCAGCAAGGCCCCCTGCCCCCCCCCCCCCCCCCCCCCCCCCCCCCGCCCCCCGCCAAACTGTGGGCACTGGGAGTAGTAGCTTCCATTTCCATGCCTGAGAGCTGTGGTTCTTGAACCTTGGTGTAAAAGCTAGGCACCTCAGGCACTTATTAAAATGTGTATTCCTGTATCTTTTTCTCAGAGAGTCTGATTAAGTGGGTGAAGGGTGGAGCCCCAAATCTTCATTGTTTTTTTAACTAGGCTCTCCCAGTATTTCCAGTGCCAGTGATATGCACACTTGATTGACATGATACACAGTATCTGAAACAGTCATCACTGCCACCAGTTATTGCATGGCTACACTCATATAAATGGTCATGTGATTTGAAGTAAGTAACCTTGCCAACATTTCTTACCTGTTTTTAAGAGGTCAAATGACCCTGTGCTGTGTGGTTCAGCTCCATAAATATTGCCACAATTTCATCACTGGCAAGATCTTCAGGTCTAGAGATCACTTCGACTATTTCATCTAGTTCATTTATTCTTTAAAATGAGATATCGTCATCATTAGTCAATTTGAAGGAAGGTGGGTGGTCACGTACAAACGCCTGCAAAAAAGAAAAGCCCACCAAAATCATATATATGAATTTATTCTCTTGATGTTTTCTATGTACCACCCAAACAGTAAAGTTAGGAAACCAGAACCCCCCAGTGAGTGTCTTGCCCGAGAACACACTGACAGAAGAGCCCAGAAGGTCCCCTTGATGAGACTTCTCCCACTAACGCAGCAGGAGGCTCTGAACCACCTGGTCTGTCCCCTGCATCATCAGTAATTCACAGGAGATGGGAGGCGGCAACCATGCCTCCGTAGCAGGCTGGGCTCCAGTCAAAATCTGCTCCTGAGCACGAAGCACTTGAGAATTGCACAGCTGGCCCCCAGCACATGCTAAGAGGCAAGACGAAGAGAAACCACGTGGGATGGTACTCTAGGTAGTATGTAAACCCCTCCTGTGACCTGCAGGGCTGTTAAGAACTATCCTTTTTACAGAAGAGATGTTTGAGGCTTAGTCTGTATGTAGCGATCAAGTTTAAGTTCAGTTAAAAAATCATTTCTGGAGGAAACGGGAGGGTGTTGATATCTAGTCAGTATTCCTGCATATTGACTAGATGACTTAGCCGCCAAGGTTAGGTGCAGAGAACAATTATGTCCTGACTCTGTAACATGTGGCTTAATTCCAGCCACACTGCCTCCCAAACAAATCTTCCCTGTTAGTGGGTACCAAGGATGCAGGACCAAAAGTCTAAAACTCTACGACTAATTTAAAATTTATTAGAATTCAGGTGGCGTGGGTTTGATCCCTGGCCAGGGAACTAAGGTCCTGCGTGCCTTACAGTGCGGCCAAAAAAAACCAAAAAAGAGTATAATTTTAGCGCTTGCATTTCCGTCAGGAAGTTTACAGGGGCTGATCGAAGGGCTCAGAATAGTGGCTGGTCCGTGTGTCCACCCCATCAATATTTGCCAAGATTATTCCTATTGTGAATCTTATTAGATAATAAAAGACATTGCAAACAAATTATAATATGGCTGAGCAATGAATAGAACTGAAGTTTGAGAATAAAGATGTTTATAAGAAAGGAAAAATATAAAAATAAAATTCATTAGAATTCAAGGTGGGAGTTAGTTAGAAGCAAAAATTACTATTAGAATACGAACCTGAAGTATATATGTAGGTATAGGTATACACACATATGTAAATGATTATCAACATAACTTAGTTTGTACCAATCAATCACAGTGGAAATCTGATTCATATATGTTTGTATTTAACGGGCCAAGTTCTGAATATGCTTACACCGTGTCAATAGTCCTTGTTTGGACTTCTTCACTCTGGGAAATGGCATTTGAGTGGCTTTTGCCTTGTTCAGCCATGAGCAGGTTGCAGGCTTGGCATTCAGGGTCAGGCTTAGCAGGGCCTCGCCTGCAGTCTGTGGTCCGCTGCTCTGTGCACTAAGCAGCGGTGAGAGAAGGTAGTTTGGGGAGATTCCATAACACTTCATTTGGAAAACAGAGTTGTCTGTTGCAGTTAAGGCTGATGGTTTGTATTTACTTGTGTTTCTACAATTTTTTTTTACATAGCTTTTGAATTGAAAAGCAAAGGTCTGAGGTGTAACCCAGGTTAAAAAAAAAAAACAAAAAACAAAAAAAACCTCCCTGATTCAGAGGCCCAAACATGTTTTATTTATGTGAGGAGCTAATCACTTTGGCAACTAATTTTCAGAGAATCCAAAGAAAGGCATTTGTAAACAGGAACCTATTATTACAAGAATTCTCACGTGCTAGTCACATTAATAAATAGGCTATTGAAAAATGGCTTAAGGGAGAAGTCCCTGCAGACCCAGGAGGGCCCAGTAAATCTTTGAATTTGTGCCTCATTCCCTTCTGGGGCGGCAGCAGAGATGCCCTCCAGAAAGTCCAGGGTTTCCGAGTGGAGATGGGGCACCCAGGAAGTCTAGTGTGCCACATACTGCGTGCCGGGGGAGGTATGCATGCGTATGCTGTGGAACATGCCAGGTCCCTGCCCCCTGCAGCATGGGGGCGGGGGGGAAGGCACCCCCCCCCAGTCACTAGCCGCCGCCAGCAGCCACGTCAGCGCAGGATAACATCTCAGGTGATCCTCAGCAGCAGCTGAGCTGCAGGTGGCCTTCTCCTGCTTTAGACTCTGTTCCTTTACTTTCCTTGCTGAGCTGTCTGTCTGTCCTCGAAAAGTCAAAGCAAAATGACTTCATGGTTTTCTGAGGCTGCTGCTGTGTCTGTCAGGTCCTAACAACTCTTAATGATGAACAGCAAGAGACCGTGAAGACTGTCTCACTGGGCTTTTACTCACCGGCCTCTGTTGTGACAGTCCTGATAGGGCTGCAGTGTGTGATCACGAATGCAAAAAGGCAGCACCCATTCAGCAGGACAAGTTAGCAAGCTGCCTATACCTCCTTCAGTCTTTGCTCTCACTGAAACAGGAAGGAGCTGTTTCAAGGTTTCTAAGTGGAAGGAACAGGGCAACCGGAAATGGACTGAGAGGGAAGGAAACGTTTAGCCTTCCTAGGAGGGGCAGTGAGGTCTAGGGTGAGAATGGTCTCTGAAATCAAACCGATTTGGTTTCAAAATCCTTGCTTTGTTGACGGACCCCCTGTCCAAGAGGCATACTGTCACAACATCACTGTTTCCCACGTTGTAAAAGCGGAATAATAACCTTATCAACATATAAGGTTGATAAGAGGGTTGAAGGAAAATATCCGTGTAACGTGTGTCGCACAGAGTAAGCAGTCCGCCTCTTTCTAAAACAGTAGCTAAAATCTGCTTTCCGTCACAGACAGGTCAGAATCAGTGAGATGGGCCCTCAAGGTTAACCAATTCCCTTTCAGAAAGAATGGGACACCACACATCCAGTAGCTTCTCAGCGCCCATGGTAAAAGCATAAGAAGAATCTACAGGCTGATAGAGACGTATGTGCTTTATGTATCATCCTCATCGGAAGTGGCAACGAATAGCAACAGAGGGGAGAGAGTAATCCAGATATCACACAACTACACACACGCTCAGAGCATAATGCCCTGTAGTAACAGCATACCTGCCATTGCTGGCTTTGCAAACGTGAGTGCCATTTGACAGTTACTAATAATCTACTCTAAACCGACTGTGCAACGTATTTTGCAGAGGTAACTGAAAGGACTTTGATACCAGTAACTAGGTGAGCATATAGAAAGGAAGTTGAATATCTTACAAGTCCTGTTCACATTCTGAATAAAGGGAGCTATTTCAGATCCAGTGTCAACTTTTAATAAATGGATCTAGGCAGCTCCATTCACATTGTCTTCCCAAAGCAGCAAAAAGGAGCTATTCTTGCTTTGTACAAAGAAACGTTAGCATTCTACATATACTAGCTCAATTTGACAAAAGCATTCTGAAGTGGGCATTACTATCCTCATTGCACAGATTAGGAAATTGAGTCTCAGAAAAATTAAGTAATCTGCCTGGGGTCACACATTCCAGTTGTGCAGGCAGAACTCGACACCCTCTGACTAAGCCCCTGTGCTCTACTCACCAAGTGTAAGTCAATCTTGTCCTACTCCCTGTAGAGAAAGGAAATGTATGATTTCCCCAGCTTCAGAGATAAGATGCATACAAGATTATTGGTGAACAAAGAGCTTTGAGGATTGCCATTAACATGCCAGGCCAGGGAAGGGTGAGATGGAACGATGAACAGCATGTGCATGAAGGCAGGAGGCCTGAGCTCAAGACTTAACCTGGCTTCTTCCTTGCTGTGTGATCTTGCACCTCTCTGAGCCCAGTATCCTCACCTATAAAGTTTCCTCTCCTCACAGGATTGTTGTCACCATCAACACAATAACATAGGTGAATGTGCTTTCCTATTTGTAAGGCTCTAGGCAAATGTCAGTTGTTATCATGGGTCAGTTTCAATTCCACCACTGACTTGCGCTTGAATCTCTGGAAATATTTCCTGAGCCCTGAACTTTCTCATCTGTGAACTAGAGCTGATGATACAGCAGCCTTCAGTAATACCCTTCAGCAGCCATTCTCAAACGTCACTGACCTAGAATCTTTTGGCATCTTGTAAAAACATGTTCCTGAGTCCCAGCACTTATGATCCTAGCACGGCCGGACAGAGCCTGGTAATATTCATTCTTAGGAAGGACCCCATCTGATTCTGATGTAGATAGGCCGCGATAACGCTCTGAAAAATGCCTCCCTGCAAACTCAGTGTTACCAAGAACCGTGATATCTGTGGGTAAAGAACTGGACCAAGGTCACCTATAAGTCAGCAAGTCCTGATACCTGGATCCTGTCGCCCTGACCACACGACTGGGGCTCGAGGGAACATCAAAGCTCTGTCCTGGTCATGGGGTCTCCGTCGAGGGTTTGATTCCAGAGTACACGGCTGAAGCTGCCGGCACTCCACAGACCTCTTTAAGTGCCTAAGTGTCATTGCCTTTTTCTTCTTCCTCCACAGACACATTTGCAAGCAAAGTGGCCGCCACCCAGGACCAGTACGCAGATGCATCCATAGGTAACGTCACAGGCAGCAACGCAGTGAATGTCTTCCTGGGAATTGGCGTGGCCTGGTCCATCGCTGCCATCTACCACGCGGCCAACGGGGAACAGTTCAAAGTGTCCCCTGGCACACTGGCTTTCTCCGTCACTCTCTTCACCATTTTTGCTTTCATCAATGTCGGGGTGCTGCTGTATCGGCGGAGGCCAGAAATCGGAGGTGAGCTGGGTGGGCCCCGGACTGCCAAGCTCCTCACATCCTGCCTCTTTGTGCTCCTGTGGCTCTTGTACATTTTCTTCTCCTCCCTGGAGGCCTACTGCCACATAAAAGGCTTCTAAAGGAACAATCAGATGTAGTAAATTTATATATATATATATATATATACATATATATACATAAAAAATTATGTATAACGAACAGAAGAAACTGACATTTGTCATGTCCACTTACCTGCTGATGGAATCCAGCTTCACGAGCAGACTCTGTACTAGGGCCGGAGTGAGAAGGCATCACCTCCTGTTCCCAGGGGCATCGTCACGTTGAACCAGGCTTGGAGGCAGGGCCATCTTTGCAGCTCAGCCTCTGAGGGCTGTGTTCTCCCCGGGTTCATAAATCGTTAAGTCTTTGATTTGTTTTCTGTTTGTTTTTGCTTGTTTTGGGCGGGGGTTGGGGAGGTAGTTGATGTTGTTAGGCTTTTGTTTTGGTTTTTGGGGAGGATCAGGGTTTTTGCTTCTCTTGTGGGAGGTGATGACCAACCTAAATGCAAATGGATTTCGGGTAAATGGAAATCATTGAGATTACTCTCCCTTCCCCCAAACATTTAAAAAATTATTTTGGATTAAGAGAGGAAATGGGCATGGAAAAAGAAAGAAGCATGTCTTCACCATATAACTAAATTGCATGCTCATCTCTGGGATGGGAGCAGAGGTGAAGCTGCCTCCAAGAAGAAACAGGGCCCAGAAACAGGAGCCCAGAAAAGTCATGGTCCTAGATAGAGTCTGATAGTGAAAGATAGGATGCCTGGCACTCTTGTTCTGTTCCAGGTACAGGAACATCGCACCTAGATTCCCAGGAACATGCAAAATCCTTTCTTATCTCTTTAGCACTGGACTGTGATTAGCAAGGCCCCCCCATCCCAACCCTCCTGCTCACCTCCCCTCATACAAACAGGAAGAATAACCCCATTCCAAAAGCACATCATCCTTTTCCACTTGCATCAGAATGTGGCTCTTGCCTGGGATCGTCTGTCAGTTTTGTTTTCAAAAGCATCCATGGCCTGCACACCCCTGTTCCAGTCATGACCGAAATATCTGCTCCCTCTTCATGGGCCTGTTTGGGAATGTTGTTGTGATACCTGTTACACAGTGCATGGATGAAAAACAAATACAACAAAACCAAGCATATCTGTACATAGTAGAGTATAGCACATACCGTTCTCCCATTGGGCAACGCTGATTGAGTGGACATTGAGGACTTAAGTGAGTTTTCTTTTCACCTGAGCTGTAACTGTTGTGTTGTTATTGAGTTTGATTGATTAGGGATAAAAGGAGAAGGTGGCTTATTCATGGATCTGCATGTTCATTTCTAAGAAGCAATAACTGTTACATGGGAAGTTAAAGCTATTGAGAGGACAGTAGGCAAACTACAAAGTATCTTCATGGAAAATGAGCCACTTGGTACACATCAGAGCCTCAAAAACTCACCTGTTGGTTCAGGAAGAGGCCAAAGGAGAAAGACATGTAGAGAAGGGGATGCGTTAAACGTGCCTGAGCTTTGAAAGCCTCCATTCCCACAACACCCCTGCCCCCAGAGTATTTATTTCACATCTGCTCTGTCTGGCACAGATGGTAGATAGTGCTGGTTTGTTCATTTTATTTTTGTATGTAAAAGGCAATTTGGAGCCCTGTTTCTTTCACCGTCCAGACCCCTCTGATTGTACCTGCAGTTCCGGGGGAGGAAAGACGCCATGGCGAGCAACAGGCCTTTAAAAGTGTATCTTCTCTACTTAGGACTAAGGAGGAAGCAATTACATGGGATGATTAGTGCCTCCCAGGAGCATTGCCCTGGGAGATTTTTATCCTGGAAGAAGGAATGGCTCTTTCTGTTTCACAGTATCAGAGAGTGTGGATAAACCCAACATTCCAAAGCCATGAGTCCACGAATGAGGTATAAATGGAATGACTTAGGCCCCCTCTCAGACACTTCTCTATCCATAAAGAATCCCAGGCCAGAGACACCCCTAAGCCCTCTGTATTGATTCAAAGAAAGATACTTAACTCTCAACAATTTTAATGGGTATTTTCTTCCACTTAATAATCACACTCATTCATCATTTAATAAACATCGGGTGAGGTGACCGAATGAATAATTAAATGCTGGTTACCCACTCAATATGCCAGGTACTGTGCTACCTCTTGGGGACTAAACCATGGACAAGACAGCCCAGATCCCTGCCCAGAGGGGATTAACACAGCCACAGGGAAACAGTTTGATCTTACAAGATAAACACAATTCTGAAACCCTCTTGTCTAAATATCTAAAAGATTTTCTTTAACTGAGACAGTATAAGGCATAGGGTAGGAAAAGCATTCTATGCATCCTTGGCCAATCTTGCAGATCTGCACATCTTCCCATTTTAAACCAAATAAGGCAACTGTGCTGGTGATCCAGATCACTGAGAAGGCCCAATTAACCCCAGTTTTTATCTTTCTTGGACAGCAGTACTTTTCTATGCCCCCCACAGCTCTATAATTTCTCCTATCTCTTGGAGCCTCACCCCTACCTGTCATGGCCCAACACACTGGTGGCCTAACTCCCTTGAGGGCAAACTCTAACCCTTTTTTTTTTTTTTTTTTTTGAAGACTTCTTATTAAATAGAAAGCTAGCCTAGGAACACCAAGTAAATTGTCAAGGGATATGAGTTGTTGAAACATTAGAAAGACTTTGCCCTCCTTTCTAGCCATATTTGGAATGTTAATAATCCCATAGCAAATTTTCACAAAGGACTCTAAGAAATCCTTGCCGTTGGTCAACTTCAACGCTTTTTGGTTTGTTTGCTTTTTAAATTTTCATGTTTTAGAGAAACTATGATTCTGGTTGTTCAGGGTTGTATTAGGAATTATAGTCGTGTAAAATTATTTTGATTATTTTGTGTGTATTATGCACAGCTTGGGGGGGAAGTGCACTAATTGTGCTGTTCCTTATAAATGGTACCCACTATTGACACAGACAAATAAAGTTTCTAATTGTTTCTGATTTAATCACTAGTGATACAGCATATTCTGTATGGAATGTTTTCTCTCTTCTCGTTGTCATCTACTTCATCTTTTGTTTTCATGTTTTGAAGAAATAAAGACCAAAAAGGTATTATTGTGCAATTGGTATCCTCATCCAAAAGAAAGAAAATAGATGCCCAGTATTCGACTTGGCAAATGTCAACCCTTTGGTCATGCATTGTTTCCTTTTAATGTCCCAAAGGAGCACAGGGTCAGAATATTGAGATAAATGATACTTTATGCATCTCATTGTCTTTAAATTTTTCTTTAGAATTCCTCATATGATCCTTTAGAATTCCCATATTATATCCATATATGGTCGTACACAGAACACTTTGCTATGGGAAGGTAATTTTCTTGGATCAACAATTAATGTGTCTCCTGGGACCCAATCTTTGGTTTAACACAGAATGAGCAGCCAACATCTGCTTCTTTAACAGCAAAAGGAATAATTCAGTGACCAGAGTAGCCTTGACTGTGGAGCAACTCTTCAGCAAAATGCCGTGGCCCAATGATTCTAACCTCTTATAAGCTAATTTTATTCTTTCAAAGATTCCGATTCAAGCCGTCCACCAGTGAAGGTTTTATGGAGCTTTGCTCTTGTGGCTCACAGCATAAACACACTAAGCTTTTTCTTCTTATAATTTTTTCTTATAAAGCATGCTGTCTTCAACTCTGCAGCTATTCTGATTGATAGGTGGCTCTCATCCACAATGAGACTTCCTAATGCAATACCTTCCCCCGCAGTGGTCTCACAATGAATAAAAGATCATTGTACCCATGGTCTTGTCCGCAGGGGGCTAGATTCATTGTTGATTCCACAGCCCAGGGCCCCTGCCCCTAATCTGTCAAAGTGAAATTCACCAGTTTGGCTGCTTACATCTGAGAACATTGTGGGAGCAATCAGAAAAATAACACACTTCCTCTGGTAGATGATGAAGCCCTTACCTTCTCTAATGGGGACAAAACTTCACTTTCTCAAGAATGTAAATCAACTCCTTTAAGACTCCTTTCAGTGTTTCCTGGCTCCAGATATGTAGTTTCTCTTTGATTATGGTTTTCTGTCTGTGTCTGATTGTGGGCAGTTATATCCAGAGCAAGTCATGAGTATAGTTTCATAACTTCAAGAATATTTGGCCATTTCATGATCAACCATGTACGACACCGGATCTTACAGTGACCTAAAAGTGGCACTTGGCTTTTGTTGTAGTAATCACTGCACTTGGCCAGGACATTCCAGCTGTTGGTAAAATTGAGCATTTCAATTGATAAACAAGCACATTACATAGAAGAGACATACAAAGATCATATTTATCTTACAAAGAAAGAAAGGTGCTGTGATGAGTGGCTTCATGAACTTTCATTCAGATCTACTTACAGAGTTTGGTAAATGGGTTGCATTTCTGCTCTTCCCTCCAACCACTGTGTTCTTATCACCTCTAGCCACATTCATTGTCTTCCACCCAACATATGTCAAGTGTCGGTCGGTCCTGATGATATTTCACCTGCAAGGATAGCATAGGAAGGGGAAACAATTGTAAGAGACATTTAATTTTTAGAGCTTAATCCAGCCATGGTTAATCATCTCCCAAGGCAGAGAATGTCTTACCTATAGGAGGAGCGACCACTAAGTGGTGGGACTCCCAAGGGAGAGAGTGCTTCAGCATTCCAGCCAATGAGAAATGGGTGAGTATCTAGCTGTGACTTTTTCCCTGCCAAGATATCCAAAAAGATGCGTTCAGAGGCTCTCCCAATTTCCGTTTTGTCAAAGGTCCTCTGATTGACTCTCCTATGGGACTTTTAAATCAGTGGTCATTGTATAAATTATTTTCATTGATTGATTGATTTGTAGAACAGAACATTATAACTTCAAAAAAGCAACATAACTTTGTAGTTAGAATTATGACCCATGTCTTTACAGGAAGAATTGCTTGCCCAGAATTGCCTGGTAATCAATGCAGTATTTTACAGATGCTTAACCTGCTCACATTCTTTAGAATCATACAGTCTAACCTTTTTTCAAAGATCCAGAGAGGTGTCCCCTTGGGAATATGCAATCTTAACCTTTTTTTTTTTTTCCCGATTTCCAACCTTTGTAGTTCTTCCATGGCTATTCCCATCATATTCATTACCCTTAGTAGTGTTTCCTATTACCTCTCAACAATGCGGAAAAGGCTCATACTAAAAATACTCTGGTCATGTTTTATTGAAAGTGAATTTGTTATTGGAAAGTCAAATCTAATGACATTCCACCTGGAAAACAGTCATCAGACAGTGGTATCTCTATTAATGTTTAGGACAGGATTAGACCCTACAGCTACACACTGCAGCAGCACTGTTCATTTTGTTCCTCTCTGGATCACATGCTTCATGTTTTAGTGCCCACCTACCTAGCCTTTTATTCTATAAATATATGCAGGTATGGGTCAAGGATAAAGACACACACACACACCCCCCGCCGCCCCGTACATCGCCAAACGTGACGTGTGTAATCGTAGAAACCCATCATATATAGCTTCCGTGCCTCCAAGAAATATGAGTGGATCAAATGCTTCTCTGTAGTTATTACATTCATGATATGCAAATGGTAGGGAAATTCACATTACTAACCAAACACACCAAGAGAGAAATTAGCTAACGTCAACATTACTGAGTCAATTTTGACAGTTAATGCAGGGCCCAGCCCTCCTAATTTGCTGACTGCAAAGAGATCTACCTACCCAAATCCAGTAGTGTAGAAGGGAATTAATTTACTAGAATGATTATACAGCCCTCTGTACTGGAAATTGTTTATTTGCCTGGAAGGATATGGCCCAGAGATTTTCAAAGACATTTCCCCTACATTCCCAAGTTGAAATAACCCACATTTAATTTACAGCATTTGTTATTAGACCTCTTAAAGCCACATGGTAGAGCAATAGATAAATCCTCCAAGGAGATCTTTCCTAAAAACATGATCCTAGGTTTGCAGTGACCCATCCTCCAGTGTGAAGAGTCCATTCTTTCCGAGTGGAAGGAACAGTTTCTCTCAAATGTATACCAAATATATAACCACTTTTCAAAATATTTCACCGAAAAAGACTAAATTATATAAACATTTAAGATAAAGCTGATGTGGCCCATGTGTCTGGTTGTGAGAAAAATAATTCTCTACTTTCTTACACTCAACATTAAAATTTGTAATTTCTTCCCAAGGAAGACATCTTAAAAGATTTTCCATTCTCATGATACTCATATAATTAAAGAACATGGCTAAAATAATGATGTGGGTGAGAATTATCTATGTGCTTGACAAGAACATATTTAAAAATGAGAGAATTAGCCAAAAGAAAACTGTTAAGATCTCATCCCAGCCTACCCTTGTCTAAGATATTTGAAAGCCATTATCCTTACAGAAGATGGATTCCCAGTTTTTAGAAACAACAGTACAGTTAACACTCTCATTCTCAGTTTTTATATGAAAATCAAAGCTAAGCATGCATAACCTTTGGCTTTGGCAACCAAAAAAAAAAAAAAGTATGCTTTTGGCACACTTTTTATACCATACTGCTGAGTTACTTTGTGTAATGCACTGGACTTATACAGGTGTCTCATAAAAATGCCTCCAATAATTTCCATCCTCTTCTTTTAAGCCATGAAGTTTCTAAATTTCACAACATAATAACTTGATAATTTCATTTATAAAAGGCTGATTCTATTTTGATGTTATTTACATTTCAGAAATAATTTGAATATTTAAAATAATAACACATCAGATGGGATATTGAGCTTGAATCTAGCCCAAATAAACAATAAAGCACAGACAGACCTATCAATAGTTAAAAGGCTTGTGAAACACTGACCTTTTCATGAACAGCAAATAGAAATGCTGTTTTCAACCTTCTTTTTTTTGCGGTACGTGGGCCTCTCACTTTGCGGCCTCTCCCGTTGCGGAGCACAGGCTCCGGACGCGCAGGCTCAGCGGCCACGGCTCACGGGCCCAGCCGCTCCGCGGCACGTGGGATCTTCCCGGACCGGGGCACGAACCCGCGTCCCCTGCATCGGCAGGCGGACTCTCAACCACTGCGCCACCAGGGAAGCCGCTCAACCTTCTTTTTACGGAAAGTTGCCATTTCAACCAGTGTGAAAACAAACAAGCAAAAAGATTTGAAATGCTAATTTGAAGATTATTTCTGTGAGAATCAGATATGGTTTCAGAAGTAAATCTCCTCTATCCCATCTCTTCCTAGAGCATAGAGATACATAAATACAAAAATAGATGATGTATGTCAAAGAACTCGAATGGCATTTTCAGATGTCTAGGATTGCCCTAAAAGCCCATGTCAGGTTGGTGTTCCTTTGTATCAGATCTCTTTTATAAATGGGAGAAGGGGTCGGGGAGAGACGTGGAAGGAAGCATATTCCTGATTTTTTTTTTTTTCCTTTTTAGTTAAAGATGTAAATTCAAAGTTGTTTGAAAACTGCTTAGAATACTGTTAATTATATCTATCCTTCTAAAAACATACGTAGATTTTTAAAAGAAAGAAATTCATTTTTTCTTTCCTCATTTGGCAAGCATTTCTGATAGAAAGTTTTTGAATCAATTAGGGCTCCTTTCTGACTTTTCCAATTACCCTCTGTCTTTTGGGGGGGTTTTGAATACAGCTCTTGAAAAAAAATCATCTAGGTCAAATCCTGGGGGATTAAAAGGATGAGAGTTTATATTTTCCTGGAAACATAGCACTGAGCAGATCAGCCCCCATACATTAGCTGATCTTTTCTAGAAATGTGTTTTGGCGTGTTGGGACAAAAGGAATGGGACTCCCACCTAGTTTTGCCACAAATACCTAATCATCTACTGACATGTAGATTCTCCACTAGCTGTAGTTTAGCTTAGATATTCTCAACTAAAGCCACCCTCAACTCTCATATACACTGGTTGTCTTATCCTTAGTGTTTTGCTGCCAAGATCTTACTAACAGGCAAACTAGCCCTTTCAACCAGTTGGTACATGAGATTTCTCCAAGGGGAAGGATGAGTGGGTACAGAGTGGGGTGTGATGTTCATGCCAAGTCACTGGAGCCTATTTAGTCAAATGCTTCATTACATATTGGACTCTGTTTGGGACACTTACTATCGGAAGTATTGCAAGGACTTTACTTTATTGATATTTCATCAACTAAACCTTTGTGGCATTGGATCTAAGCAAAGGATGGTATCATGCCAAAACGTAAAGTTATTTTTGTTAGCTACATTGTTATTGTTACAATTTGCAAGAAAATAATGTCTGATATTTCCGTCTAAAACTCGAAGCACAGGTTTTTGCTGCCATCAGTAATCTGATAGGAAATTTGACACTCTGAATCTTCCTTGAGACAGAGGATGCTGTGGTAAATGTGTATGTGAAGCTTAAAATATTCTTGATAGTCTCAGGTTGTTCTCACAGACTCTGCATAGATTTACTTTTCTAAAGCAAACGAGTATCTTTCTCAACAAAATGGATCGGGAATTTTCCCAATAAGCACCCAAAGAACCTGTGAGCGTTAGGTTGCATCAGTGGCTCGTGCCCCCTTTTCCTACTTCTGACTCTTAATCCCTGTGCACATCTTTCATAAACAACTGCAGACGGTGAGAGAAAGCCAAAGACAAAAAAAGAGTTGGCCCCCCTTTCTAAAGGAACTAAACCTGCTTCTTCTCTTTAAAACTGTGACTGTTTCAAATGTTTAATATTAAACACAAAACCGAGAGAGATGCTTGTAAACCCCAGATCTGAAGCAAAGATTGCATTTCTGCAAAGCTGTCAGGAGAATTTATGTTAATCGTTGAGACATGGGATTTACTAACATCAGTACCCAGCCACTGCCCTCCCCCATCCCGTTCATACAGTCTCTAGAGGCAAACAAGCAGTCAGGCAGGGGACACGGATCACTGTTAATATCATAATCACACCACCATTTAGTTACTAGATGGCGTCAGGAAGTAGGCAAAATAGATGGGATCAATCCTAGTCCTTGAGCCAGATCACCACCTTGCTCACCCCCGTGATGGATATGGTCTATGAACATTAGAACAATGCAAGAAGGATTTTTTTCACTTGATGTGAATATTACCTGCAGAGATTCCTTTCTGCTCTGAGCCAGCATGTTGTGTTTGACTCAAACCTTTCCAAACAGAGTCATGCAGCTCCATCACGTACTTGTTGCCTGCTTGGAGAGTGAATCCCTCTTTCCAAACTGGTTGCCATGGAATGAATTTTTTAAAACACTGAGAAAGCAACAAACACTAAGTATTGTACCTAGTGGTGAGGAGTCTAAACTTGCATTTTTTCTTTCCAGCCAATGCACTGACACTCCAACTCTAAAAATCATTTCATTAGTAAAATGAAAATAATAGTTGCTTTGTCACTGTTCACAACTAATTGATACCTCTTCAGAGCTTGAAGCTTCCACTAACCAAAATGAGATCCATGGGCAGTATTATTATGACTCTACCCAAAGACTAGGTTTGTTTTGTGAAGAGACCAGAATTGATTTGGGTCCCTTTAAAGCAACAGACAAGATATTTAATAACATTTGAACACAATAAAGAAGATTCAGCACATGCTGCTGGGTTAGAGGAGGGCTGGGCTTCTGACAGCCTCTCTTAATGTACTGCTTTTCCACCTAAGGTTTTAGCTGTCATGGCTCCCAGTGGCATATTTCCCCACCCTTATTCAGTGGGAAGATACTGACACAGCTCCAGACTCTGCCTTTTATTTCCTAATTCTCCCTGGAGAAACAGCCATTCCAGAGCTTGTGATATAAAAGGAAAAAAGAAAAAAATGACAGGTGCCTCATTGGTTGATCCAGAAGTTTTGTACAAAAACACAGACCATTCTGATTGTCTCCATTCTAACTAACACTGTACTTACTAAGTGGCTTTGTTTTAAGTGACTGCAACCACACCAAAAAGAAAAGGTTTGAGGAAATATTTCCAACCCTTAATCAAAAGTCAGAAATCGCTTTGATGACAGGATATCAAATGTCACTTTATCTTCCTGCCTGGTCCTCGCAAATCAATAAGGATTGAAAAATGCAGAAAGTGTTTGGACAGTACTCACAAATTCGAATTCAGATCTGAAAACTGGAGCTTGATAAGTATCAACTGACAAATTACCCAAGAAAGAGAATCAGAAAGAAACCAAAGAGGGCCAAAATTTACAAGTCTGTCCTCCAAGATCATTGACTTACTTTATACTCAGTTAAAACTTTTAAAAAGTCATCTATAGGGCCAAGGCAGTGGAACAATTTTTAAATCAAATATCAGAGTCTATTTCATTTTTTCAATCATATAATTCCATAAACCTCAAGCATTTCTTTTGTGTAGAGTATTATACTAGGCACCCTAAGAAAGTATGAAGAATTCAAGACAAGTTAATTTCAAGAAAATTAGCACTAGCCCTGAATTTAGTCAGGAAGAGTCCAGCTATGGCACTCTAATTAAATTAACCTTCCATTTTGGTCTAGAGACATTTTATCAATTTGAGACTGCTAAACTGGAGCCATTCTGAAAAATATCCAGGAACATTCCTTTAATAGAAATAGAAGTGCTAATTTTCTTAACTTAACTTCACATTCTATCTTTCACCAACGAGATAAATGGATACAAACTCAACTAACATCTCCAGAGTCTACACTGCACCAAAGCCTGTGTGAGACTGACATACAGTCTTTTGTTTCAGCGTTTCAAGTTGGGATAAACTTGTTCCAAAAATAATTTGCCTTCCCATTACTGAATTTTTTTCTATTGGGTGTGGATATTAGTTCATCACTGAATTTTCTTAACTCTGCCTAATGTTCTTTCGACTCTGAGGCATCTGGCTGTATTTCAGTGAGTTACAACTCCAGCTGCCACATTTTAACAGCCAAAACGTGAAGACCTCAATCCCCATGTCTGAGTACACAATGTTCTCTTCAACATCAAATAGTCACCAAAGAGGAGACCTCAAAGGCTTTCTTCTTTTGAAAATTAGAATTTAATTGTTTCAGAGGATTGTGAATCTTGAGCTCTCTCTGGACTTGAATTTCCTCATCATTAAATGGAGGGGCTTCACCTTTAACTTGGTCTTCCAGAACACATGAAGCCCCGGCATGATCCTGGTGTCAATCCAGTGGGTATGGGTTGAAGGTGCTTTATGTTGGGAACCAGTTGGTCCTCATAACACTCCTCATAATACTTGATTACCAATGTAAGCCTCAAGCCAATAAAACCACATTAAGTCTGACAGGAATTTGAAGATTTATTTTGAAACAATTCTTTATGCACTGCTGAAAAAAGTTCCCTTCCCTAACTGGAGTGAAAAGTTTCTCCCTTTATGGGATGCCCAACAATAGAAAATTTAATGAGATAGGAATGCATTCCACCTCAGTGACTTCCTAAGGTTGAATCTGCTCTTCTTCTAAATGTAAATTTTGAGTTCACCCAGTTTCCTACAATAATTCCACTTTTATTCTTCAATTTTTATACTTAGTGACAACCTTTTAGGAGAAAGAGACAGCCAGCAGTGATTTTATACTAAAGTGTGTGAATACAGACAGGATGCACACTGACCAGGAGAAAGATATTAAAAGATATAAGTATTCTAAAGGAAGATGAAAAAAGGATTGCATTTGCTGCAGGTTCAACTGTCTTTTCAAATGCCTCCCTTGTTATGGAGAAAATGACTCCTCAAAAAGGTTTTACAAAAAGACTTAAATCCCATCCCTAGCAATCACCTGGTTTGCCACAGCCCAGATGTCTCATTAGCAATCTGAAGTTGCACATGGTTGGAGAAAATATAGCAAGAGGATGTAGACATTGCCATGGGGAAAAGAAAGAAAAAAAGAAAAAGCAACCATGACAAACTGCTTATGGAAACAAGGAATGTTTTAGTGGAATAAATGTAAGCTTTCTCTTGAAGGAATCCCAGTTAGAATGTCATCAGAAATGGCAAAACCATGGCAACATCACAGCAGTAAGATATTCCAGATTTATTAGCACTGAGGCAAAAAGCCAAATTTGTCAGGGGGGGAAAAGTAAACAAAAATTCCTGGCATTGCAACAGATGAAGTGATCTTGCGAGCCTCGTTGTTGAGAGAGAAAATTACAAGATAGTATTTTTGTCCTAACTATATAGTACTGTCTAACTTCCATCTAGGGAAAAAAATAACTTTTCCTTCTCTCATTATATGTCTTTATGTAGAGATGCTATTCAGTTACAGTAGGCATCATGTTTTTATATTTCCGTTAAGTCCCTCATGTTGAATTTGACCCCCATTTCACATTTGATTAGGAAATCCTAAATTGGAAAGGTAGATTTTTCTGCCTTTTTTAAAACAAATCTGTGCCATAAGCATTTTCTAGAGGTGACTGCCTTAAAGCCATCCTGGTAGCTCTGTCAATCATCAGTAGGTGCTTGGTTTAAGGCAGAGAACCCATAAATAAATGGAGCTTTCCTTCTGCACAGGGAGTGGCCCCTTCTGACAAACTCATGTCTGTTTTTCCTCAACTCCTTGTGCCAGTCCAGCCTCTTGATTGACCCAGGTCCACCTGTCAGTCAAAAGAACCGCCAACTCTAATTACACGTGCTGACAGCTTGTCGAACCGAATTCCTCCTCAACGGGATTTCATGGAGTGGCCCTTGCTGTTCTTGCTTACTCTTTACTCTTTTACACAGGTCCTTACATTTGGTAGGCTGTACAAAGGATTTTACTAGAAAAGGTCAACAGACCTTTGTGTTCAGTGAAGAAACTACGAACAAATTTAGCTGTTATCTGACTGACTTCACTCTCTATGACCGACTCTAGGTCCCGTATGCTAACACATACATATATATATATGGAATCTAAGAAAAAAAAGAAATGTCGTGAAGAACCTAGGGGCAGGACGGGAATAAAGACACAGACCAACTAGAGAATGGACTTGAGGATATGGGGAGGGGGAGGGGTCAGCTGTGATAAAGTGAGAGAGTGGCATGGACATATGTACACTACCAAACGTAAAATAGCTAGCTAGTGGGAAGCAGCCGCATAGCACAGGGAGAT